>CAJNJA010104251.1:0-42264 GCA_905231915.1 Symbiodinium necroappetens
GTAGTGTAGGTGTAGTAGTAGTAGTAGTAGTAGTAGCAGCAGCAGCAGCAGCAGCAGCAGCAGCGGCAGCAGCAGCATCAGCAGCAGCAGGAGGAGGAGGAGGAGTAGTAGTAGTAGTAAGACTGATATGAGTCTTCGGATTCTGCAGCGATGCCGTACTTATGCGCCTTCAAGAGCCATAGCCTTGGTAAGCCTCGAGTGCACTTGCCTGCCTAACAAGGGGGATAAGATGATGGTGGTGATGATGCTGGTGATGACGGCGATGCTGATGTTGAAGGTATACGGATAGTAGCACAGTGAACCGTGGAAGTCTGAACCGGGAAGGGTTTTCGCGACCTGACCTTCGGGGGTAAAACATGGAAGGCGTTACCTTTCAGCGTCCATACTGGGGTCAAGCAATCGGAGCCGGGCCTGCTGCGGTTACGCATTTCGGAGCCGGGCCTGCATGCATCCAAGCATCGACCGTTGCAGCGTCCATACCGGACGATGCGGAATTTTCTGTTTCAGTCCTTTCTTCTATCAGTTGTTGTTTTCAAGTCTGAATGAGTCTCGGTCACTATGTTTGGCCGAGAATCAGCGCATCTCACGATGGGTACGCGGATCTTGGGGTTCTTGAGGCCAGCGGGAGGCTCCCAGAGTCAAAACTCCCTACGCGGATCTCGGATATTATATCGCGTCCGCTGTTCGAAGATGGCCGCTTCGGCTGTGCGCGTGCAGATTGTCTTCATATTGCTTAGGAGTTCTTATGCGGCAGCTGCAGCAATGCAACAACAGAAACCAGCGTCACCTTCGTGATTCGCTAACAAATTGCACCAACAAGAACTATTCCGTGCGACAACGACAAGTGACAAGTTTCGCGAGCTTTCGTTAAGTTTCGACGTTCCCGGCAACGATCAAACATCCAACGACACCTTGTGGATGAAGGCTTGCGTGACGTGTACAGTCTGCTGGCGCTGATGTGTAATTTCTTGAATCAGGGTTCACGGCCCTGACGTGTGGTAAACCTCACCCCGCCCCCGTAGCGTTAGAGGCCTGCGTTCACTGGACACGGGACCTTACTAGTCGTCTGTATTTGGCGACCTGGGATGGCCAGCGTTCAAAGGGGTAAGCAAGAAATTTGATAATGATTGGGAGTCGACTGTGTCGCGTTGGCTCATGCGTTTACATGGTGTTTGCAAATTCCGGTCGTGGCTTCTTCGCCTTCGCCTGAACCGGTGCGTTCAAGGGTGTCTCGCAGCTCCCGGAAGGGTCGGTCTCGCCTTTCACTGCTACCTAGTACTTGTGTATGACATTCGAAGCAGAAGGGTTGCGAGGATAGTAGCGGTGCTTTGCAATAGTAGTATACTATAGGGCTTTCATGTAGAATGTAGCAGCAATGCAGCACCGACAAAAGCAAAAACGAATTACATTGTCAGCAGCAAGATGAGCCACACAAGCCAGCATCGAGTTCGTTCTCACCACCAGGAGCAGCAACCTGAGCATCCTCATAGCCATCGTGGAGAATAACCTCCAGCAGCAGCAGCAGCAGCAGCAGCAGCAGCAGCTTCAGCCACCACCACCAACACTGCCAACACCAGTACCATGAAGTCACGACCAGCGGTGACCAGCATCGTCGTGATGCACAATCATCAGCATCGCCACCATCGGCATGGTCATCGCCATCGCCACCATCATGACTAACATGATAATGATCGGTAAGTTCGTGTATTCGCCATAATCTCCGTCCGGATCATCGCTTGCAGAGGTTCTACAGTTTCAGGTGTACTCCGGACTGCTTAAGCCCCCTAATCAGCCCCTGTCAGGCTGCCCCAGATGCACTGCATGCCGTGGTCGTGCCTCGTTTGCCCTTTGCGCAGACGGCGCAGCCGGGAGAAGCGCAACTTGACTCGGGGAGATGGGGGAGGATCAAATGAACCACTGACGGAACCGGTAGCACCGGCAGCTACAGCAACAGTTAAGAACAGCGCGTTAATTCTTGTCATCCGGTTTTTTGACCTTTGCTGCATTTTGCTGCCAGAGGCGGCGGGAAGGGAGGGGGGGGGGGGTCAGCAGCAGCAGCAGTATTAAAAACACAATGCAGCCCTGAGGTTCCCAATGAGTGAGACAGCTTTGTTGACTTCGGAGTCTATGGTCAGATGCTTGTTGCAGTGGTTTGGCAGAGATTTGTCGAGACTTGCCGGTTCTTCAATGTGCAATGCCTGTCCGCGCAAGCCGTTTGATTGAGATTTCAGTATACGGAGGGAGGCATAATGCGGAATGCAGCTGAACCTACACGCACTGCCCTACGCGAGGTTGAAGAACGATGCCGATACCCTCGAACTGGTACTAGGTAACAGGTCCACTGACAGATGCAAGCATGCAGTGATTTTCTCTATGTTGGACTGGTCCAGGCAAATTCAATATCGATAGACGGTCTAGTCGGTCTAGTCATGGCAGCCACTGCGCGGATCGAAGAAGATCTCTCGCAGAACCGTTTCTTGCAGGTGCTTCGCGCCAGCTTTGAAGGCATATACCGGCAGGCCGCTAAGGGAGGAGAGAAGACGGTGGTGCTGGTACCTTGCGCAGACTGCCTGGAGGTGGAGCACTTTGCACAGAACTTTGCAGAAACTCATCTCCTGCACGCGACATGCGTCCCTGGCTGCTACATGAACCTTCTTGGACAAGGTGTTGAGATCAAGGACAGCAGTGTGTCGACTCGTCTCGGTTTTTCTGAGCAGCGCGTCTGTGAAGTCTTGCAGAGCGAGTCGATGTACGATGTGGGCAATACTTTCCGGGTTCTCGTGATTGACAAGCCGCTGATTGGCCGTCACCGCCCACTGCCGGGTGCAGCCGACCGTGCCAAAGCGACTGCTGAGACATCTGAGCTGTCCGTTGATGACATGCTATTGCAGGCTCCGATGATTCAGGGCGATTTCTTCGACGAAGTGGACCGCTTCCGAAAGACCTTCGTGCAGGTTGCGGGCTGCGAGGGCCGCACGGCGGAGAGGATTCGCGAGATCGTGAACGGCGCGGTGCAGCGCCTCAGCCGGCATCACAAGCTGACGTCCTCCTCGCAGCTGCGACAGCTTGAGTTCACAGTGAGTCGTCAGGCCTACACGGCATTGCACTCCTTCGTTTTCCCCCATCTGCAACAAATCCTTTCAACCCACGAAGAGCGGCTGCAGAAAGCCATTCGGTCCTATGGCTCCGTGGAGGACGTGGTGGAAGCCATCCCAGGTGGCGGTCAAGGCCTCGCCTTCGTAGATATCTCCGAGGCCGCGAAAGAGCTGGAGCTCATGGATGGCAAGATCGCCCCTCACGAGCATCTCGGAGGGAAGGCTCTATAAGCCCTTTTAGCAACCTAGACCCTGTTTCTGCCTTTCTGCGTTGAAGCTTGCAACCTGGACCTGCTTTCGCAAGAGCAAATCGACAGAGGCCCAAACCTCAATTGCACAGTCGTGGAGCTTGGCAAAGGTGTTTCTGTATGCCTGTATGTGTTGATGCATAAATATGGGGCAGATGTTTGTGTGCGGGTGTATCAAGTAAGGAAGTGCATCTATAAGATCTTGTTGTATTTGCATACATCTTGTGTGTATATGTAACTATGTATACAGCATGTGTGTAGGTGTATTCGTATAAATAGGTAGGCAGGTAGGTAGGGTATGTATGCTCAATGTGGGTACGCCCCTACGTCGGTGCGTGCATGGGTAAGCGGGTAGGCAGGCAGTCGGCAGGCAGTCAGGCAGGGAGGCAGGCAGGCAGGGAGGCAGAGATAGGTAGGTCGGTCGGTCGCTCGGTCGTGGGTAGGTAGGCAGGTAGGTAGGCAGGCAGGTAGGTACGTGTATTCTATACACATGTCGAAACATGTACACAGATGTCGTGTGTTGCAGCTGAATAGATCGATTGTAATCTATTTAATATATCTGTGTCTAGTGCATGCACATGCGCACTGCATGTTTATGCCCACACACCCAGAACCCTAAGCCCTAAACCCCAAAACCTCAGGAAGGTCGAGTGCATCGACAAGGCCCACGGCTCACTCCAGCGCTGCATCGCCGACTGCCTCCAGGAGTCTCCAAAGCCCGCGGCTCCAATCGAGATCACAGGCGACGATGTGCTGTCCTTGCCCCTTTGGCCTGGTTTTTTTGGGCCCTAAAAAAGCCTAAACCTTGAAACGGGGTTCATGGGGGTTCGGGTTCAGGACCCTGAGCCCTGAACCCTAAACCCTTTGCCCGATATGAGGTTAAGGGTGTTTTGGTCAGGGGGTTGAGGCTTCAGGGCGGGGATTGGGCTTTTGGGGGGTTAGATCCGCTGTTTGGGCTTGTGGGGTTCTGGGCCTGACCCCGTGGTTTGATCATCTACAGTATACCGTGTACATGCGGCAAAGTTCTTCTCAGGCGGACTTTCAAAGACAGTCCTGGTTTTTTTCGCCATATATCGAGCTATCTATCTATCCATCTATCCATCTATCTATCTGTCTGTGTGCATGTGTTTTTTGTGTGTGATTCTGTGTGTGCATGCAAGCATGCGTGTATGTATGCTGTTACACTATTAGATGTTGCCCGGCATGTTTGCGGTATTGGTCCGGTATTGGTATGTCATGTCAGTTCAGAATCTTTTGTGGACTTAAGCCGCTGGCTCTGTATGTAAAGATACAACCATGCAATCACAAAGCCCCAAGGTTCATCCTCGTGGTGTACCGAAGCCAGGCGCCTGTGTCATGGACGACTACAGAGATGAGCTTCCGTAGTGTTGGGGTGTCTCTGACCTGGGGGTCCCTGCAATAAGCATCCTGCGACGTACAAGTAGGATTTACATTCGGGCCCCCCATTCTGCAGAATCCAGAAATTCTCGCATTTGCCGATGCAAGAAGAAGAAGATCATGCCCAGCGGCGCGGGGTCCTTGCTGACCTCCGATGTTTGAACCTCCAGGTGAAGTCTTTCCTTGCGCACATCGCCCACGTGGAGATGTACCTGCAGGCTTCGTCAACCGACGGCTTTTCACCCCGATCCCAGTCCCAGCCTTGAATCCGCATGGTCCCTGGAGCTCGAAACCCTCATCCCTCGGCTTAAGTCCCAGCCTCCCAGGCCTAAACTTTCAAAGCCTGGTACAGCCCTGAGGCCTTCAGAGGAATCTCAAGATCCCTGAACCCTAAGCCCTCTATATACGCACCCTGCCACGACCCCTCAGCCTTAGCCCCTCGAAACCCCAGGAAAGCCCAGTTAAGGAATATACCTTAAGTTATAGTAAGACCCATAGTATGATTTAAGGTATAATTATTCCTTAATTAAGGGACCCCTGAGCTCCAATACAGCCACCCTTTGCTTCCAGGGCTCCTCGAGCCGCTCCGGGGGCAGCGAGGCCTCTTCGGGACCTTGCGGGGGTAGTAGAAGGAAGGCTTCTATAAGGCGGTTCTGTAAGGGTACCATAACGGTTCTGAAAGGGTACTATAAGGCGGTTCTGTAAGGTACTATAAGGGTTCTGAAAGAGGCTGTCGGAGCTCGTTGCGGTTTTTTTGGGGCTGGTTGAGAAGGCGGGCCCTGACAAGCCCGACCTCCTTGTTTTTGTACACGAGGGGATCCAATCCACAGGCATCGCAGCAAGGTTTTAGACTCTAAGCTCTCAAGGTGGCACCTACCTTCAACTCAAGGGTGACGTGGAGTCTCAGTGCTCTGCGCTGAATATCGCGTTGGAAGGCCATTGCGCACGATCAACACTCAACCCCAACGCCAAACCCCGACAGGTAACCCCAGGCCCCATAATGCCCTGGCCGCAGACCCCTAAACTCCTGACCCCACACCTTTCCGCCAAAGACTCTCCAGACCCAAGGACGCCAATGACACAACCCTCAAACCCTGAAGCCCTAAACCCCTAAACCGCTAAACCCTAAACCCCTAAACCCCTAAACTTCCTAAACCCCTCAACCCTCAACCCTTTGTTCCAAGCGGCTGAAGCCCCAGAGGCCGCCCGCTTCGAAGAGACCGGCTACGCCGTCTCCGCCTTGCAGGCCCAAGCTGTGGACTAGTGGGTCTAGGCGCAGTCCAGGTGTTTCCATAGTTTGTCCCTTTACCTAAGCCAAAATCTACTACTTTCTGTGGGGTTCTTGAATTGGTTAAGGTCTGTAAGAGTCATGAAGGTTCACCCAATGGTCCCTTCCTAGTGGAACCGAATAGGGGGAACCTCACAGGGATCTTGGTGGTCTGTGTTGCACTTCGTGGATTTTGCGGCCTTCAGGGAGCATGGACGGTTAAGATCTGCACATGCCATTCTTGTGTTTTCTAGTTGTTTATTTGCGGGGAAGGTGTCAACCTTCTAAGCTTGGGCACCCTGACCCAACTGAGTCCGAACTACCATGCTCCCTGCTAAAAAGGCTCCTCGAAGCCCGCACTCAATTCAAGTCTTTCACAACACCCTTCTGGCTGCAGGGTGAAGTCACCTCTTTGACTCTTGCAACACTCTGAACCCTAAAAGCCCCAAAACTTGTAGCATAATATTCCCCAACACCCTATTCAAACTGTTAAGGCCCACCCCAAACCCTAAACCCTGTAGTAGAGAGGACCCTAGATCAAACCTAGGCCGGTCTGCAGTTCTTCCTCGAGGAGGGTCGGGCAGCGGCAGCGTCGGCTAAGCCCATGGCCTTCGAATACCTGCCCTCTGGAAGCAATGTCATGGCAATGGTCCATTATAGTGTAGTAATGATACTAATATTTTCGCATATCATAGCATATTATCGTACATTGTGGTATATGGGATCATATTTATTTATTTTGGGTCGAGGAGGGTTTTACAAAGGGGTTTCTTACTATCTCCTCGCAGGGGGCCGTCCTTGTTAATGATCAGGACCCTACTATCTACTGTTAGGGTGTTTCAAAATCAGGGTCCACTATTGTCTGAAACTACCGGCTTTTGTGTTACTGTGTTGCTTTCTAGATTGCCTGGCCATGCCTTCCTGCCATGATATTATTCGTCATGCAGATCTTAGTCAGGTTGTCGACGTGCATCATTATGTTACACTGTGGCTATATCACGATCCCAATCACTTGCGCTTGATTCTGCAGCTACTTTGATGCCATGGTTTCCTCGGCTTCCCTGAAGCACGCGAACATGTGGAACAATGGGCTTAGGTTTCAGATAAGAACGTGTCAGGAGTTGGTCTTGGGGGTTTTTCTGGTGCGGGGAGGGGATATAAACCCCCTGAACCCCTAAACCCTAAACCCCCAACTAATCCCAGAATCGGCAGCATGTTTACGTCATTTTCTGGGTTTCCTAGTTGAGGCCCTCGGGTGGCCTGGCGGACCCCGGCGAAACCGGTCTCCTGGGCCTGGTTCGCCAGGCTCGGGCACAGGCGGCGGTGCGTTAGCGGTGCCAAAAAAAGGCGGTGCCCGTGCTTTGGGGGCCTCTGACAAACACTAGACAGAGTCTCATAGGGCTTCGTTGGGTTTATAATGATGGTGGTATTTGGGGTTAGCATTGGCCTTTTGGTGTTGTAGAGCCGTTTTCGAGAAGGTTTTTGCGTAGGGTGTACAGGGACTTACATGGGTTCAGTCCTTGAGCATTGGGGTTTACGGCTTGGGGTTTGGGGCTCTGTGGATAATGCTATGTTAGACGGATGACGAAGTAAGGAGTTCCCCAACCCAAGTGTCTCATTGGGTTTAGGGTTTATAGTTTATAGGGTTTAGGGTTTAGGGATAACCCTGCTTGCAACCTGGCACGTCACTTTTGAAGACGTGGGGTGCAAGTAGAAGAATTGAGCACGGAGGCGCTGACAGAACCCGTATAGGCCCTCGTGAAACCCCATTAAAAACCCTTGAATTCTTAGAAACCTCTTACAGACCCCGTGTACAAACGATAAACCGTAGAATCAGAACTCTTACACTCCATAAACCGTTATACAAACCCTGCCAAGGCATATCCTTCTGCGGCCTCCTGTGACCAGCGCCTTTCGGGGGATCTCCTGGCGCGTGACGGGGCCTCGGCTCCGCTGTGAGGTTTCGCGGTTTCTGTAGGGTTTTGTAGGGTTAAAGCCTAAACTCCCTGAGCCCTAAACCCTCGGCCCTAGACCCCATTGCACTTCCTTGTTGGCAACTGCGGCCTACTTGTGCAGATGCTGATTTGATGGCGCAGCTTTGGTGGCTGATTCAGGGTGCACAGACTCAAAACCCCTTCTCGGAGTGTGCAGATATAATCTTCGGGTGGTGCAGACTCGTACCGACCTTGCCTGTTTCCGTGTGTAATGCATCTTCCTGTACTGTTCTGTCGAGTCCTTGCACTACTGCCCTAATCTCTGTTGCTGCGATGCCTGCTGTTCGGGAGGCTTGGGATGCACTTTGGGGTTTATGGATTTGGTATCTGGTGTGAGCCTCCCGAAACCCGCCTCAGCCAAACTGGCATTCTGGATTCCTTCGGGCAGACGGAAAAGAGGTATCAACAAAAGACGAAAACCCAATCCGTAATCCCTAAACCCTGGGAAGTGTACGCCTTAAATGATGTGCCCAAGAAGACTTGCAGAATGCCGGCAGCTGCAAACCCGACCTAGGTTTGCACCCAAGAACTACGGCTGGGACTTCACGGATCGTGGCTTCTTCTTCAGGACCGCGTTGTGAGTTCTTGCAGTGTCAGTGGCATGTTTTTTCTTTAGAGCTCTGCAGCTCTTGCTGTACTAAGTTTTGCTAAGTCTGGTGATGTTGCTTATGTTGTTAACCTGTTACATGCTAGGATCATTGCTCTTGTAGTGCATAGTCGTAGTAGTCGCTGCGCCAGCATTTAGTTATTGTTGTCTTGACGACTTTGCGATTCCGAGTATCAGTGCTGCTGGCTGCCATTCTTCTTGCAATTGCTATCATCTTCAGTACCGTAGAGATCTTGCTATCTACTTTGGGCAGAGATGCGGGCTTGATGATTATGTAAGCTCCCGATCTAGCATGATGAGCGGGGCTTGTGTTGGCTCAAACATCCCTTGTCTTTGGGCCGATGGTAGCCCTTCGAATCTACCCAAGTCCACCTAAAGAGACGGAGTGCTGAGGCGTTATAAGAATGGAGAGCTCGGGTTCTTTAATAGGTCAATACACAATGGCTTTCATGGGTAGGGTAGTCCAGAAGGTATGACATGCAAAACGAAGGTACTAAGAGTTGTCAGCTATAGGCTCTAAGTCTAGGAGCCCGACTATCTGGCAGTAGGCAGAGAAAGGCATGTTTCATGAAGCTTTGCCATGGGCTTGAACGCAGAGCTAGCAAGTTGCTTGAAGAATTGCAACGTGTCTGCCAGGCAGTCCGAAGTCCCCGGTGCCACAGCTGACCTTCCCGCGGCTTGCCTAAGTTGAAAGATGTGTATTATTTGTTTTATATTATATATTGTATATTGTATATTACATATTGTGGTGCGGGGTAGCAGCATGCGTGGCAGTGATTCGCTCAGACGAAGCAAGTTTGAGTCTTCCGCAACGAGACGGATCCAAAATTGGACCAGGATTTCCGGCATCAGCAGGCCCATGACAGTGCACCGCGATACCATGTCAGTCAACCTGGAACCGTTCAACCGTGTTGGCCTGCCTTTTTTCCAGGTGATTCGAGCCCCTGCAGCACCTCGCATTCCGCCCCTCAACTCTCTGATTTTCTATGGTCGCTCTGGCTGCTTTGTTGGATTGGGTGAAGCGTGTTGCAAGAGCGAGTTGCTTGAGACGTAAACCGCAACCCTACACCCAAACCCTAAACCAACAAATGTCTGGACCCTGAAGCGTATGGGGCTTGCAACTGGTGCCAAGTCCGGCGGCCTGCAGCAAAGACCGGCGTCTGGCACGATCCATCAAGACCAATCAGCGCAAAACCAGCTACCAGAGTAGGTTACGCCCTGTACGGCAGGGGCCGACGAGAATCCAACACCTGGGTGGGTGGTCAATGAAACCTACGGCTTCCGCCGCTGGTCAGCATTAATATGGGGATCTGCCATGCGATGGCCATGCGAGAGATCTTGCTGCCCTGCTCGCATTGTTGTCAGGTTTTTGATGTTTGCAGGCTTGGTTGAGATTGCATCCTAGGCCAAAGTAGACCCACTGGGTCCTACGCCCGCTTTGTTGCTTTGAACCTGAGATACTCTTGGGATCAGCCGTGAGCCGATAACTTCAGAAGGGCAGCATGTTGTGAGCAGAATCGGGTTGTGTCACCAGGGGTAGTTTCAAGTGTAAATCGCTGAAACCTGCTGGTGATAACAGAGGTTTGGTAGAACGGCCTTACTGTCGCGAGCGAGTCTTGCGCCCACCCTCGTCGTACGGGTCTTCAAGACCGAAGAGGCAGACCTTCGGCTCGGCCAGTCCGAGGTCTGAACGTGAAGCCATGCTGAGAAAGTAGCCGAGGTGCTGGCCTTCAGGTTCCTACGCAAACCCCCCGGCATGCAGTCAACGAGTGGGTTGGCAGCTCAGCAGGAGGGACCAAGAGCATCTCGACAGTGACTCGACGGAGACTGTATCTTTGTACCAAACTCGCGCATGCAAATGTAATAGTAAGACTGCGTTGGTCTGTGAAGTGCCACGCCTCGGTAGGCAGGTAGATAGGCAGAAAGTAGGCAGGTCGGTAGAAGTAGGTAGGCAGGTAGGTGGGAAGTATGCAGGCACGTGTGTACACCTGCACCCAGGCATGCATGCAATGTATGCATCTATGCCACAAGTGCGCACATGCACCTAGGCCGGGTGTATGTGTGCGTACAAGCATGCTCGATCATCATGCGTGTGCACGTGCATGTACTGTTTAGATGCATGCATACGCATGCATGTAGGCATGTTTGCAGGTTTGTTTGTCGGTGTGTCGGTCCGTTTGTCCAAAATTGCGTTGGTTTGTTCGTTAGTCCGCCTGTCTGTGGGCTTGTGTGTTCAGACCCCTTGGCCAGATCGTGGAGTGGGGCTTCGACCAGAGTGATCTTTCCGATCGGCTTGCGGCTGCCATTGCCCCCGCCGAGGAGGCACTTTCGAGTTGTAGTGCAGGGGTCGCCAGGGCAGGGGAGAATTTCCACGGCCATTACGCACACAGACAGTCGGTCAGACTCACAGCAATAATCAGTGTTAAGCCGACCTCCACTGAAATCACCTAAAGTGCATCGGCGGGCAAGACGAGCAATACCTGTCGATACCAGGTAGTGCGCGACTTTCGTCGCAACAGGCAGAATACAGCAACAGCAAGTTATATTGAGCATCACGATAAAGGCATATAAAGGCTGACAGATTTTAGCTAAGGTCTTTGGGCCACAGGACAAAGAGTCACAGAGACGGGTTGGGGGGTTCGTGTCAGGTGCGCGCGGTGCACAGCTTCCGTGTCTGGAGCCTCGGGGGCAGCATCCAAGGCCGGCAACTGAACAGCACACCGGCCGCTTAAAGTAGGGGCCTTAATAATTAGAATAGGGTTTTGGGGGTTCCTCATTATAACTATAGTATAAGATACCCCCAAACCCTATTCTAGAGCTTACTGGAGGGTTTAGGATATAGGGTTTTGGGCGTAGCAGTGGCCTGAGCAGTGTAGGATGTTCAGGATTACAGTGCCGTTCAGTGGGGCCATGTGTGCAGTTGTGGCAAGAACTTCAACGTCTCATGACGGTCGTTTTGGATTGCCTGCTCTTCGTGTTAAGTCTAGCAGTCTAGCATCTAAAAGCCGGTAATGCGCAGGCCAGAGTGGAGAGCTCTTGGTGGAGTTCGGGTTGGTCTCGGAGGCTGCGAGAGCGATGCTTCTACGGACAAGGGAGAGAAGACACATTCCTGATACTGGACTGACACCAAGCCCCACTCCATATCACATCATCTCTCAACAGCTGCTTTGTGCTGTTTATCGGCTGCTGTACGGAAGGTGCCAAGTGTGCGTGGAGCTTTGCAATTGCGCACACCCCAAGGCACCAGCCGTTTGTCTTCAGCTCGAGTCTGCAATGCCACTCATCGGGTTGCTGTCAATCTTGGTCGCGGTGGTGTTCTGCAACTAGTCGTCGCAGTCGTAGTAATGGTGGTAGTAGTCGTCCTCGTCCTCGTCGTGGTGGTGGTGGTGGTGGTGGTGGTGGTGGTGGTTGGCGGGGTGGTTGGGGTGGTGGTTGTTGTTGTTGTTGTTGGTGGTGGTGGTGGTGGTGGGCGGTGTTGCTGTTGCTGTTGGTGTTCCTCCTGCTCCTGCTGCTGCTGCTGCTGTTGTTGTTGCTGTTTCTGTTGCTGCTGCTGTTGTCTTTGTCGTTGTCGTTAAGGTTGTGGTTGTGGTTGTTGTGGTGGTTGTTGCTGTTGCTGTTGCTGTTGCTGTTGCTGTTGCTGTTGCTGTTGCTGTTGTCGTCGTCGTCGTTGTTGTTGTTGCTGCTGTTGCTGCTGTTGCTGCTGTTGCTGCTGTTGCTGCTGTTGCTGCTGTTGTTGCTGTTGTTGCTGTTGATGTTGCTGTTGATGTTGCTGTTGATGTTGCTGTTGTTGCTGTTGCTGTTGTTGTTGTTGTCGTCGTTGCTGTGGTTGCTGTGGTTGCTGTTGTTGTATTTGTAGTGCTAGTAGGCTTGTAGTGTTCGTCGCAGGTACTTTGTAACACTTGTAGTACTTGCCATACTTGTAGTACTTGCAATTCCTGTAGTACTGTAATACTTGTAGCGCTTGTAAGAGGAGAGGGGGAAGCGGAGGAGTGCAGGCAGGAGGGAGGAGCCGCATGCACAAGTGCTACGCTTGTATAACATTGTATGATCGTAAAGAACGAGGAGGAGTGAGCGGACGAGCAGTAGCGGTGGTTGTGGGTCGCAGTGGCAGTGTAGCACAGTGCCGTTTAGTCGTGTGTGGTATTAGCAGCAGCCAGAAGCAGTAGACAAAAGGCTTGACGGCTGTGCGGTTTAGCAGGGTCTGAAGCTTTGCAGTGGCTGCCAGGCTTTGTTTTCGAATCTATTTGCGTGCCGTTCCCGCCTTCTGGAAGTTTCGATCCCTTTCTGCCCCTCCCCGCCGGGGACTTGGCTAGCTCTTCGCTCAAGCTTTGCTGCCATGTTTCCGCTGCTGCAAGGTGCAGTTATGCATGTGCCACCAGCTGTGAATTAGTATTACTGACCAGCAGACTCGTGGAGATGAGGCTGTTCATCGCAACTTGTGCCCAGGTCCGTGTTGAATGTGCTGCGGCGACAGCAGGTAGGTCTCAGCTGTTCGGGGTTCAGGTCTTCAGTAATTGTATTGAGGGCAGCACAGATGGTAAGCGAATGCGAGATTGCGTGGGGCCGATGGTAGACAGAAGCGAGGCATCGGAACTCTGCTAGCTACATGTCTGCAGGCTTCAGGGAGCAGCCAGTCTTGAGGTAAAGCGCAAGTCGCTTCCTGCAACCAAAAGCTCGGAAGGCACCGCCGACCAAGAGCCCCTGCTCACCATCCGGCCGATGGATGGGAGCCTTCCGCCGCTGGGTCGCGTGAAGCGAAGGCCGCTTTGGGTCCGAGCCGAGCAGCCCTTTGAATTTCAAGTAACAGCCCTTCATGGACACGTCTGGCTGCACGAACAGGCTAGGCCACGGCTTGGCTGCTATAGGATCCCCCCACTCGAAGCAGTGGAGAGTTCGGATGGCCTCCAGCCATCCTTGCATCAAAGAGGCGTATAAGTGTAATTGTCGGATACTGTCGGCACACAGGATGCCCACTACGTGGGTCCGGGCTTTGGGGTAAAGGGGATGGCACCCGAATCAGTCTCATCGCCTGCGCACTCGCCATACTGTACAAGAATAAGAATGCTACTAAACTAGAATGATATACTATGGTAATATACCGTTTTTCGTTTCAATGGGTATCCTTTGAAGCCAAGGCCGGGGCGCTGGTGTTTTCTGCTGACCTGCTTCTTGCCATCTCAGGCGGATCCGATGGAGGAGCACATAAGCATAAGTATATCATTAGTTATAAGTGCAAAAGAATAGCAAAAATCGTCATAATAACAACAGTAATTATGCTTAATTAGTGTTATCATTACTATTTTTTATTTTTGTAGGGCACCCTTGATGTGACCCTGAGTAGCAGTGTCCCTGTGTGAGGCTCTATGCTCGTCATTAATAATTAAAGATCTTTGCGAGTAGATAGATAGATAGGTAGGTAGACAGATGGACAGAGAGACAGATAGGCAGATGGACAGATGGACAGATAGACAGATGTGACATGTCCTGGTTGCTTGATACCGTAGCAGCGACTACGATTGTGCGTCCAACTCCAATCCCACGCTCTGTGGAGTTCTAAGTGAGGCTACGACGAGCCTGGCACTCTTCACTTCACGGTGTCGTAAGGTCGCAGGCTTTCAGTGCTACGCTTCAACCGTGGTCCCCGAAGATCTTTTCTGCGTCTGCAGGTGACAGCTGCCGCCGCACCCTGAGAACAGACTGCGTGACACATCTCAGTTTGGATGGTAGGACAACATCAATCAAGGCCGAGTGCAGACAGACAAGAGGTCTCTCTTCCGCTCGAACCTTGCAGCCTGCTGTTTGCCTTCCGGACTTGGCCAGTCCGATTCTTGTTGGACCAGCGTTGTCATGCATCTTGGAGACGCAGGCCCCAATGAAGCGGGGACCGATTCACCTCGGTATCAGGGTATCATGGCGCGCCACATTCGTGTTGCAACAGAGGTTTTTGTGTGGCCAAGGATGCCTTATGGGACTACTATCGTATTACCCGAATAATACCACTATGATGCTACAGTAACATTGCTGTAATGATACTATACTATGTTACTACTATAATCTTGCTATAATTGTACTATACTGTTACTTTAAATAAATATACACAACCAATATATATATACACACACACATATACCGTTGCCAAGGATGCGAGCCCAGTGTTCATCTTGCGAACATTTGCATCCTTGGGCGTGGAGGCTGTGGGATCTTCCAGCAGGACTCGCTTTGTGGGGTAGAATAGGTTTTTTGTGTTATAGTATTTCTGTCATTAATTTATAACGTTAGTATAATATTGCTCGAACACATACAAGAGTATTTCCATAAGATATAATATACACTTGCTATAATGCCATAATAACCTACTAGAGCATCAGCATTCAAGGGTTTCTCCCTTCAGCTCTGGCTTAGTTATCCTAATTCAGTTTGAATCTTGGCGGGCGGATGTGTGTACGGCGCGCAACAGAGAGGTAGTGATGCACCGGACACACCCGAACCCTTAGCCTCAGTCCATACAAGGCCAAAATAAAGACTCTATCCCGGCTTTTGAAGCCCGAATACAAAGCCTGTGGAGCCTAGTAAAAATACTGGAAAACCTTTTGCAACCCTGCTAAAGTCCGCCCAAAACACCATGCAGAGAGCCCTCACACAGAACCCCATCAAACCCTTCTTGTTTTCGAGCCCTGTCAAAAAACCCTATAAAGCCCAAAAAGGCCATCGATCAGTTGGCGGATGTCGGGGCTTCCACGGCTGGCTTTCGCACTGGACAGCGCATGCCCTTTGCCCGGGACTGAGCTCCGTGTTCTGGGTTCAGGGTCTAGGGTTCAAAGTCGAGGGCTTAATCTACAGAAGCAAGAATTATGAGCAGCATTCCATCCCATATTGCGGGGCTCCTTGTTATAATGCATCCCATACCTTTCGTCTATAATCCGTACTACAGTAAGGCCTCCGTGCTCAGGGCTCCGGTGTCTCAGGATCCCCCGCCCATGGGAGCCCCGAACCCAGAGCCCCAAGCCCAAGCCTAAGCAGTATAACTACATAAACTCATAGCTCTACATGTTGGCTCTTTTCTGCAGGCCAAATCACTATCCCTAAGCCGCCGAAAGCAGTTGTTTTTTTTTCATCCCAGATCTTCAGCCATGGGGCTTCGAAGCGCAAAGCCCCATTTCGGGTGACCGTGGGTTGTGCTGGAAAGCATCGTTGGCTTAGGGAGTATGTAGCTGGTGATGCCTGTATACTTGATTTTAGGAGTTGAGGGTTTTGTAAGGCTTGCATACTAGGTTGTTTCCATGGCGTAGGGTTGGAAGATATGGGGATATGGCAGTGTTGGGAAAGTATGCTTCGAACTCCAGTAAACCGAAACCTGCAAAACTGTCCTCCCTCTCACTCTACATGTACATGCATACGCATATAATGCATATATATATATATATGTATACACTTGCGAACACATATTTTCGTATACACAGATGTATACATACTTGCATACGTACATATATACGTATATACATATATACATGCAGGTATGTAGCCACACACAGACACACGGGCCACCCTATCTACTAAGGCATCGGGTTCTAAGTAGTAGATGGTGGTTTGACTCGCAGCCTTCGGTCGTTTGCATTGGACCAGCCCACTTCCAGGTCAGAGTAAGGACTCCTCAGCAGACTTCCTTTTCCGGACGTTTCCACCCTGCGGGCACGAAGGTCGGCATCGTGGCCGAGGTCGACTATCGGCTCTCCGGCAGCGGCCTTGAGTCCTAAAGCTCCATGCGGCTGCAATGCAGAATGCAACAGTCGACCGGCAAGATCAAGCATGGCCATGGTGCTTCGAATGATTGACTGGTCTCATCCAGCCAACGACCACCTGCAGTACTCTTCCGGTCCACAAGAAGGCGTTGTAAGCGCAAGCCGTCTGTATCGAAGCTGCTGAGGTGTCATGTCACACATGTCGGAGATAGGAGTTTTGAAACTCCTCATGCTGGATGCAGAAGCTTCTTCTGCACTTTTCCCTAAATCCTAAACTGGAGAGCCCAAATCTTGGAAGAAAAGGCCGTGACGACCATCCTGGTCGGGCGTCCACCTTGATCTTCGCCTTTGAGCTACGGACTGCGCCACTCGGTTGGCAAGCCTTCCTGGAGAGATCGGTGAACAGGATATTATGTTCCAAGATCATGTTTGTTTGTATTTATATTTTGGTAATCGTAGTAGAATTATGGTAGTATTACTAGTACTAGCAATACCAATTTAACTTTAGGAAATACATATGATGTGGTGTACATTGGTGTACCACGACAATAGCGCATTGAGCCATGGTGAGTTCTGATTCCTGGGTTTGAAACCCATTCTGCAAGGAAGTCGCCATGTACTCTGGTCGTGATCATATCTACTTCTGCAGCATCTTAAAAATGCCGAGGCTTTTAGGGATGCGTAGTGAATGGGATGCTACGTCTCGGGAGAATGCTTTGAAGTTGGGATCCTGTGGTCTCTAGTGGTTTCCCCCTGCTCAGGCCCAATGTTATCGGAAACGTGCACCTGGAGGCCTGGCAGTATGCTCCTGGACTTCTGCCTGCTCCCTGTGACCTGTACTTGACGCATGACTCGTCTCCAGTACTTACTACTACTGCTACTAGTGCCGCTGCTGCGACTGCGCCCGGTGCCAATCTCTACTCACATCAAATGCGTTCGAAGTACCAGCTACACAAATGAAGCTGCTATAGCCAATCGTGCGGTAGTAAAAAGCTCACTCTGTTAAATGATGTAGAATGCTTCTTCATGATTGCCTGTGATGTCCACAAGTTCTCTGTCATCATAGAAGCAGGCTGCATGTCCAATCTTGGGCATCAAGGTGGTGGCCCCGTTGGGCTATCTCTTCAACGATGACTGTGTGGCAGACATCAGCCCGAAGCCAGGGTGTCCAACTCCAGCAAGTTGAAAGATCTTTGACTTACATGCTGCTCTTGCTAAGTCTCGGGCTTTTGCTCTAATCCCGCTAGAGGTCGAAGTCAGAGTCCTCTCAGGTGATCAAATCTTCGGTACCGGACAAGGCTTTCCATCGCCCTACCGGCCGTCGGGAATCCCGGATAGCGGCGGGTGATGGCAAGATCGCAAGACAGAGCTTCAAGCACAGTAGCCCCCGTATGTTTGCAGTACTCAAGGCCCGATGTTGCCTGGGAAACGAGACCTCCATCCAGTGCGAGACCATGTCTTCAACCCAACGAGAAAAAGACAAAGCGAATAGTCGCGGAGGTTTGAGCCGGGGGTCCTGCTGGTCGGCTGTGCCGGCCACCGCAACATCGTGCAGCTGGAGGCACCGACTCTGCGGCGACAAAGTTTCAACGACCCAAATGGAAATTCGGGCACAGCGAGACACAACTCTAAAGCGAATATTATGAGCGCTCGATGATTGGTGTAGATATTTTAGCGGCTTTCAGAGGGCTTGATTCAAGCATTTCAATGGATCCTTTATCTTTGAGCTGAGTGCACCTGCCCTGGCATCTTTGTCGAAGCCCTTTCCCTAGTCAAACTTGAAGCTTTGCTTGTTGGGGCGCTGGCCTAGCCCTTTGTTCATGTTGCTCTTCGATGAGACCGGGAGGGTGGGAGCAGTTCTTCCTCTTTGCCTTGAGGCCAATGGGGAGGGTTCATTGTTTCCCAGCCATATGTCTCAAGGTGACGCCCGGGCTGCTTCCTGGCAATCGTTATGCGTGGGCCCTGAGTGTCCACAATTACTTGTTTGATCTTGTTTATGCTATCTATTGTGATGTCGTCCTGCCTGCGTCCCGCTTGAGTTTCGAGGCCTTCGCCTTGCGCGTCGACGAGCAGCCAGCAGCCACGCCTGCCCTGTGGCTGCAGTGGTCCATGAGGGCCTGCTAGTGAGGGCATCTACACTGCCTCACCTTATCATTGTCGCTTCCCGCTCAAGGAGTGTGCATCCCACAGAAAAGCGTAGGTGGTTGGGTGGGTGGGTGGGTAGGTAGGTAGGTTCAGCAACATTTGAAGAGTCAGGGCTACTCGGAAAGACGCTTGGAGAAATCCATCAGCAGAACGTACATGGATGATCGCACCTTCGTCTGCCCCACGTGGAACGAAGCCAGTGATCGGGCAAATGCTTGGTTTTCATTTTCTAAGAAAGTCAACTTCAGAGAGAATGAAGACAAAGCTCAAGCTTGTGGCAAGACCAGGGCAAAGCACTTGATGCTGCAACGTCATCGGCCGGAGTGGACCAAGCAGACCCCGAAGGTCTTGGGGATTACTTCGGTTCCGGGACCGCGCAAAGAAGCTGACAGTGAAAGTCAAAGGCTCAGCAAGGGCCTCAGGAGACTGCACCTCCTCGCGTTGATCAAACTGCCCTTCGAGCGGTTTCTTCCTTGCTATCGGTCACTCGTCCTTCCCGTCATGACGTACGACTGGATTGGCAAGCTTCCGGGACGTACCCGAAGCAGCGGCTTGTTCTCTGCACTTTCCATTGCCATGGGCACCCTACGCCTTGCGAATGACAGAATTCGTGAAGTGGTGTATGGGGGCAACACTCATCTTGACGCAGTCCTGGGTCAGAGGCTCTTTGCCAGAGTCTGCAAGCTCAAGGCGAAGCAAGCTGTCTCCTGGACTAATGAGGCCT
Source organism: Symbiodinium necroappetens (assembly GCA_905231915.1). Taxonomy (NCBI): domain Eukaryota; class Dinophyceae; order Suessiales; family Symbiodiniaceae; genus Symbiodinium; species Symbiodinium necroappetens. The sequence continues at coordinate 19,218 of CAJNJA010104251.1, forward strand.
ACACTTCAGTCGGATTGCTCCGGCGCTGGCTCAAAAAGTGTGGTTGGACCCCGGATGGTCCTTGGAAATGGAAAGCAGGCAGGGAGCGACTCGCTGTAGTCCATGATGCAAATCCCTTACAGACGCAAAAGCAGAAGCATCAAATCCGTCAGCAATGGAGGCACGAAAACCTCTTTCGTTGGGCCCCGTAGGCATGAAGCAGCAGCGCTCCGCGAAGCGTTGCCTGCCGCGCAAATACTCAAAGAGCTGCAGTCTTCGGACCTTGACTGGATTCGGCTACAGGCTGACAGAAATGCTGAGTCACGTAGTGTGCTCCTAGGCGCCGTTGCATCTTTTGGGTGGCTGGCTAAAGCCAAAGGACTGCCTGAAGATGAAACCTGTGCCTGCGCCTGGTGTCACAGAAGCCTTGGTGATTGGCTCCATCTGGCATGGGAATGCCCAGCAGCACCTAATCGGCAAACGCGGCCTGCGAAACCCAAACGGTGGCTCCAAGCCAGGTTTGGATGGCCAGCGCTAAAGTCAAACAGACAAGAGGCTGACAGAGTCCTCCAGCACTTAGCCAGTACCGTCGCTGATCTGTGGCGCACACGTCATGGTGACAGAAGTTGACTGGTTAATGTCTTGCATTAGGTCCTTTTAGGGTTTGGTTGCATAGGGTTGCTTCCAGCATTTTGTCTTGACAGCGTTGCTCTGGCTGCTGGTCGGCAGTTGGGCATTTGAAGACAGCTTTGCTCAGCACTGACGTCTCCGAGGGCGTCTTCACTTACTTTCCTTGGTGGAGTCTTCTCCACCGACCTCACTGTGCTTGCAAACCAAGGGCAAGTACAGTTCAACACAATTTTTTTTTAGGTTAATGCCTAAGTGGCTTCTTGTTAGGCACGTGTGTGTTATGCTTCTACCAGTCCTATACCGGCATGCACGAGCAGATGCCTGCATACGTATATGTATCTACTCAGACTGATGAGCATCTCTAGATCTGTATGCAGAGAGGGATCAAACATGTCGCACCTCGTTTCACTGTGTCGCAGCCCCTCCCATTACCACCCTGGTCCGAAGCCACACACCTGGACCAGCCCAGGTGCAGAACACGTGGTTCCTCAACGTGGCCGACCAGGCCTCTCTCCTGCTCTGGGGGGTTGAGTGTTCCTGATTCCGGATCTTGCGAAGTCATAGTGCATGGCATGTCTTGCAGTGACAGGGAGATTCCTAAAATGCACATATGCATGAAGATACATTGATGCACATATGCGCAGAAGTACGGATATTCTTACATACATCCGATATATATATATTTTTTTTGATACCTGTATGCATATGATTATATATATATATACACATACATACATACGTATATGCAACTACACATACATATCTCTGCATGTGTATGTGTATGTATCTATCTATCTGTCTAACCCAATCTAATGTAATCTACTCCAGTCTCGTTCTGATCGGATCTACCCTTTTCCTTTCCAATCCATTGTATTCAGGCCTGTTGTCCTCTGTTCTATCTAGAGAGTGAGTGAGGGAGGGAGGGAGGGAGTGAGTCAGTGAGTGTGTTGTCTGTGTGTGTGTGCGTGCTTATTTGCTTACTGCCTTCGCTTCAGTCACTGTGACTCATCGTAAGACTGAGAATAGCGAGATGTCTCGAAGAAGAAGGCCGACCTCTGCCTCCTTGGCCCGTGCTCCAAGGTTCAATTCATGGACCCGCATGTGTTTCCTGAAGCCCTGATGAATGCTGGTACTAGGCATTTCCACATGAAATGAAGACCGCACGGACCGTGTCCTGAATCGCGCAGTCTCACCCACGAGCTGTCTCAGCAGGCGTCTGAGGCCATTGATGGCTATCCCCTCTGGGCCTTCACGGACTTGGCCGGGAATCCCAGGCGGTTCGTTGCCCGGGTTGGAAGCTTGGGCCAAACGCCCCCTCTGGGAAGCAGCTGTGAGTAAAACACTTCGCTAATCGGCTCCAAGGCTTTGGGCCTTCTCTTGGAGACGGTCATGGGGCATTCGGCGACCATCGAGAACGAGGCCGCAGCTTTGCAGAGAGCTGGTCGAAAGCTTCGACGCAGCACACATCTCTCTCATAGTCTTCGGGTGGGCTGTGCGTGCAGGTAACGATCCTTTTCCGGCCGACGAACACGATGATGAGTCAGGCATGGCATGAAAGTGACACTCCCCATGTTGACAGCAAAGGAGAACAAACAGCCCTCAGCCCGAAGACGCTCCTTCGTAGAAGTAGGAGTTGCACTAATTAAAGCCGCAAGTGTGCAAGCCCTGTCGAAATCGCAGGCCCATCTCAATAATTAGACCTTACAACCCCAAGGTATCCCACTTAACAATAATCTCGAAGTTTTTGGAGGGGGCGCTGCAAGTGACAGCGCCCGAGGGCTTCCGCATCCGCAGAAGCTGCGCTGCCTCCGCCCGAGCCTCATAGTCAAAGGAGCTACTCCGTTGTTTTATGCTTATGGTCGTTGAATTTTGTTATCACTGTGTTTGTTTATTAGTGTACATACAATCTTGTGTTTCTCTAAAGATGTATATATTTGTGTGTTCGTTTGTATGTATGCATGTATGTATATACTTCTGTGTATACATACATACACTGGCATGTGTATGTATCTGTTACATGCGTAACTCACGTACGCGTATACACACACGCACACCTGCATACCGCAATGTGTCATTCGTCACAGTAAGGATTGAACAGTGGTTCGCCATAGGTCCTGAGGATCGAGGATTTAACGTGCAGGATAGACACATGGCGATCTACGGGGAGCCTTGTACGAGTCGCGCCATCCTTGTGAACGTAGTCTTGCGATGATTGACTGGCTCTGGCCATGCTAGCTTTCGTAGTGACATGAGGACTTTGCAACTTGTCAGAGGGCTTATCTTCTCATCAGTTTTCAGCACTTGGAACGAGGATGCACCGCGAAGACATTGATAATACATCGAGATGAACCCACAAGAAACAAGCGATTTGTTGGTACCGCAGGTTCAGCAGCTGGCGTCCGGCAGCGGTCTGGCACAGACGCCTGCAGATGTCGAGCTGTGGGGGCACCTAAACAGTGAGAGCGAAGCCAGGACGGAAGTTGGTTCCGTCCAGGTACGGAATGGTCACGGCATGCAGTTCGAGGAAGCTGCCTGGTGGTGTTCGTAGTCACAGATCAACTAGCATAGGAGCCTCAAAAACTGGTGACTTTTCCACCCCCGCATCTTGGCATCAGCCAGGAGGGTGGGCCAAGCCGGGCCAAGAACAAGTCATTGCCATCAGTCTATAGACGCGTAGTATGGGTAGATATCGGTAGTATATTATTGCCGTTGCACCCCATACACTGCATGTATCGGCAGTATCTCTATATATATATATAGATGTATAGATGTATGCATGTATGTATATATAGATAGATGTATAGATGTACATAATGTGTGTCATGTTCGATTTAGGTATTTACTATAGAGTACTCTCTGAAGTCAAGGCCCGGGGTGGTTTGCGACGGCGAGCGCCCTGCGACGAATCGTTTCGAGGCAACGACATGAAATCTTGGGCTCTCTGATGTCCCCTAGTTTCAGAAGCATGGTAGGGCGCAGGGTTCGGGCATTCAGGGCGTAGGCGTTGTACTCGTAAGGTTTGGGGCTCCGGCAGTACAGAGGGACTTGGCTTCTGACATTGAATTCTTCTATAGTATTAGGAGTGAGCTTTTTGTGTTCCGGTTCCTTAGGGGAGTTCCTGAGTCTGCGGCTCTCAGGCGCGGAACCCGTACACAATGCCAGCTTGGCGTTTTGGACGCTAGACGCTGATTTGGGATTCTTCGACGTGTGATGTGATGGAGTTTCGCCATAATTACATGTGTGCCCCCCTCATTCTCCCACAATCACTCTTGTGAGTCTCAAGCCTTCTTTTGCTCCGAAAGTGGCGGACCGAAAAGACATGCGGCTTTCCTTCCTTAACCCTCTCATTCTGTAAACCCTAAACCCAATTCTCAAGTTCGATGCGAGAAGAGACTGAAGGTGACTTTCGTCTCTCAGCTCTCCCTGCTGGCAGGAGGCCGGGTGCCTCAACCCTAAACCCTGAACCCTAAACCCTGAATCTATAAACCCTAAACCCTGAAAAAAAAAACCCTAAACCCTGAACCCTAAACCCTAAATCCTACCTGTTTCAAGCAGGGAGAAGTTTCAAGGCAGCTCGGGAGTCTCGGGGGTGCTTTGGATCAGAAATCCAAGTTGTAAGTCGAAAGACGGAGGAGAGCAGCCCGCTGTTGTTATACCGTCGGCTTTTCGTCATGGTTACTGTAGCAACTAGTTATTCGTCCTGGCACCATCGATGTCAGTGGAGCCGTCGCTGCAGCATAATCATACTTAGCGTCGTCATCGTCATCATCACCATCACCATCACCATCGTCATCATCGGCAACAGGATCATATGCCAGTACCGAAAATCTGAGCATGACTATCTGAGCGAACCATCCAAAGGTTCAACCGCTGTCATGTGTCTTGTCCCCATGTATGTATGTGCGTGCGTGTGTGTGTGTGTGTGTGTCTGTCTGTCTGTCTGTGTCTCCCCTCTGTCACCCTCACCCTCGCTTTCCCGCCCACTCTCTCACTCTCTCCCTCTCTCGCTCTCTCTTTGTCTCTCTTCCTCTGCCTCTCCCTCTCAACTCTCTCTCCCTCTCCCTCTTCTCCGTGTCCATCCACCTCTCTCTCTCTCTCTCTCTCTCTCTCTCTCTGTGTGTAGGATAGATGGATAGATTAATCTAGAGCAGACTGCGACGACATCCAAGCCGGTTGGCGTCAAGTTGTCGCTGCGAGGCGTGCGTTATCGTCTCAAGGTCTCTGTGACAGGGGCCCAGTTTCGAGCAGGGCAGGAAGCCCTGAAGCCTCGATTAAGAGTGGGTGGAGGCCGTAAGGGCCGTAAGGCTTCAGGAGACTGGCAAAACAACATAACATACTAGATTACTAGAATGATAAAGAATATTCTATATACATATATATATATATTTATTTATTTATGTATATACATACATGCATGCATGCAAGCATACATAAACACACATATATATATATGTATGTATGTATGTATGCATGCATGCATGTATGTATTAATGTATGTATTTGTGTATATTTATATTATACTATATGCCAACCGCGTTCCCCATCCTCGAGTACAGAAGATGAAGGTTAGTCATGGTGCTGGTGTGGCAGTGGCCGGTGTGGATGATGTAGTGTTGGTACTGATGGGGAAGTGTTGGTTGTGTTTCCCCTGATTATTTCGACTGCCGATCAAGAAGTCCGGGATGTGCATTTTGCAGCGGCAGTGCTGGTAGTAAGAGTAGTCATGAACAAACTGTCATCATATTCATAACCATAGCCACTTGAACCTTAGGTTGTATNNAGAACCGAAGCAGTCGGGGTGACAGTTATTGCCGCGCTACTCACCACAAAGGATTTCGAGGTGAAACCCCTGCATGCCCACTGAGATGACTACTGATGCTGCTTTCTAACAGTGACATGATGCTACTCATGACTAAAGATGGCGCTAAGTCTCTCGCCACGGCATGGTCCTGTGGCCTGAGGCTGAACCCGAGCACCTTGAGTCCTACCCCTGGCTCCTGGGCCTTGCAAAGCTACCAGGAGGCCTGTGTTCACGTCCCGGTTGTTCTCACCAAATTCTTGGTTTCCTTTAAAGTGGGTACTTCGGCTGGGGATTCTCGAGCCTTAGGCTTAGGCGCTTAGAGCTGGGATGCAGCTGCAGCTTAGTTGGGTGTGTTCTGAACTTGCTAGAGCCGCCGGGGAAGACTTGTGTTCAACCGTTGCCGAAGAGCACAAGGGATTCGTGTATGGGCTCAAAGGTTGAAGGTTCCATCGGCATGCTAAAGCTCGAGCATTCTGTCACTTTTTCCTTTGTCTCCAGGCTTCTGAGGTCAACATTGCTGTGTATATTNNACCCCCCCCCCCCCCCAACGCTCGAAATTCCCGAGCCTGGGCTTGATTTGTCACCTCAGAGTGAAACCGGCAGACGTTTGATTTAGCAGAAGAGCTTCATGAGAACTCTGTGCCAGCTGCTCTTTGCGCAAAGTCCATGCAATTTCACCCATGGGCAGGGGTAGGCGGACCATTGGTGGAACATAAGCAGATCTGTGATCACTTTCACCGCCTCACCAGGACAAAGCACTGCAAGAATCGCTGCGCAAAGAATCCAACCTAAACCCCTTTTGACGCTAAAGCTCCATAGACTTGAAGCTCTCAATTTAAAAGCCCTGGAATCTAGAACAGCCAGGGTCTACTTGACGTGGGGACTCTGGCGTCCCCTGCGCTCTCGGCCGCTCTCCAAAGCTTCGAGGTGCCCTTTCCATCCGGGCAGAGTTCAATCTTTGGCGTGTGAGAGCCTGGGGCTGTAATTCTACAAAGTACAAGCATGGCATTCACAATCGCAACCATACAAGTAGCAGTAATGTTCAGGATGAGAGGGTTGTGGAAGGATCTTCGGCATGACAAGGGCTGTAAGGTGCGAATCAGAAGTAATTATAGGAGGACGACCCGTCAGTCGAGTCGGACGTGCATCCTCATGATTTGTTTCCGTCCAGCATGCCGATTGGCATCCTCACGTGTTTGTTTTGCATGTGCCGCAGCTTTACAAAGTCAAGGAAGCTGCGAGTCATTGGTCCAATTAGCTGGAATATAGCACCTTTAGACTTGATGGTGCTGGCAGCCGAGAATGGGGACGCCCCAAACATAGAGGCGTGGTACATGGCCCCTGAGAAGCAATGAGTTTTCCGGCGCACGGACCTTGCTTGCGGGCATGTGTGAACATTCGCATACCTAGACATGGAGTGTTGCGGTTTTCAGCAGGCAGTTGTTGCCTGAATCTAGCATCAACCCCACAACTACGCCGGCAGTTTAGCAATACTTCTAGTGAATGAGTATTGCAAGTAGTTATAACCATGGAGGGAAGGATGTCGACAACCCAAGCACTCAGGACCAATTAACAGCGGCGATGGTGGTGGGGCTCATTGATAACCGTCATATTAGCAGCAATACTTTCAAACTCCGGCGACGACGACCACCAGCGGCACTTAGAGTCAGTCACTAGACTCATTGGAGTGAGGCCACGGCCCGAATCTGCTACTCCGGGACTACTGCTGCTACTGCTACGACGACTCCTCTGCTGCTGCTGACTGCAGATGTTCCTGCTCCTTAAGCTGCCCGCTGCTGTTGATGGCAGTGACAATGGTGACCACGTCATCATGTCAATCAATGATCAGTGTCGCCAGTATCATGCATATCAACCTTGCTCACTGTTGGGAGATCACTGTCATGACAACCATCATCATTATCATCATCCTGCTCACCGTCATGCTCGCAAGTCAAGTGTCTATGGTCCTCCCTCTGCCATTATCGTCAGTATGAATCCCGGAGCCCTTTCCAAAGCCATCAGCCCAGGCTCCCGAGGTCAAGGATCAGACGGCCGAGAATCGCCGTTCCCCGAACAAAGCGGTGGCTCCGTCTGTGCTGGCAGATCTGGGAGTGCTCGCTTACCATGTGCCACCGACAGGCCTGACCCAATGACTTGCTGCGAAGTACTGTCCCGCGGAGAATGCTTCAAATCACGAAGCTGCCTCAGGCAACTATCCACCAAAGGCGGTGCCATGGGAGCCTCAGAGTGGCATCCAGGACTCCTGCATCAGTCATCAACTGCTCCATCATCTTCCTTTAGCTGCCTCATCGTCTTTTTCACCGTCGTTCTACCACTGCTCTCGTAGTCGTCATAATCGCGGCACACCAGCACCCTCATCATCGGCAGCTTCGTCATCTTCCCCACCTGCGCAACCGTCACAGCCACCGCCGCCATCACCCACCCTGTCATCGCCACCACCGTTTTCCAAAACCATCATCATTCGCGTTGCGACCACCACATCACCATCAGGGTTCAGCGCTCATGATCCCCACTTTACGTCTTGCTGATGCTTTTCAATCGCTCTACACCGCTTTGAACGGCTCCCGGCTCCGAGGGCTGCCACGTTCAAAGGCAAAGGCATCCTTAGTTCCTTTTAGGGGACCTTAAGGGACTATCATAGGGATCCATTCCCCCATTCCCTACTAAGAACTAGGGAGTTTTTGGCACATCTGTTGAGACGCTTGCGGCCTTGGGATTCCAGCGGAAAGACATTTGCAGGACACGAAGCTGAAGCAGATCCGGGATGCAAGAGGCTACAACTATGCAGACATCATCACTTGCTCAGAGGCCGGATGGGCTTAGGCTTAGTCGTTCACTTGCACAAGCGAGTGCGCAGGCAGCGGGCGCCTGAGATTTGGAGGCTCATTAAAGTTAGGATCAGATGCCCGACGCCTTTGTTGGCAGCAGGGTAGAGGTATAGACGGAACGGACTTGAGATTCGTGTTGATAGGTCGATTTAAGGAGGTGCTTCCCAGACCTACGTTTTGTCAGGAGTGCCTTCCTGACTACCACAACAAGCTGAAAGCCTTCTTCGAGGAGCACATCCACTCTGACGAGGAGCCAACTGGCATCCTGAGCAGTGCCATAGGAGAATGTGACAGTCTCGGTGTGCAACAGGACATAGACTTTGCTTGCGCTGGATTGTTCTCCTCACCATAGTTAGAACCACATCCGGCAGCGTGCAGCATCTGCTCCACAGGAGGTTCGGTACATCCTGAAGGGCAGTGGGTACTTCGACGTGCGTGACACCGAGGTGCGGCCACCACTGTCTAACGACTGAAATCTGTGAGGTTGCAGCAGCATCTGCTTCGGCAGGAATTGTAGCATTGTCACTGTAGCATTGCCGTCTAGTACTGCGCAGCTCCATGCAGCCTCGCTCGCCGTCTTGAGCAGCTGCTTGGTATCGTATAAAACATGCGCAGCACTCTTCGAATTCATTCGCTTGAGTTGCAGCCTTCCAGCGTAGAGCACAAGCCAGGTATTAGTAAGAGGGGCCTTTTTGAGGAGACATTGGTGCCGACATTGTAGTTGTAGCAACCAGAACAGCACTGCCATCAATTAGCCGATGCCCGTGTGCAGGATCAATGGATCCGGATTCAGCTCAACGCGGGAGACTTGATCGTTCTCCCCGAGGGCATTTACCACAGGCCCCAAGACTGCGGTTTCGTTGCGATTTCCGAAGAGCTTGTACGATTGCCAGACATGAGTATCTATCTACGTCTATGTCTGTCTGTCCGTCCGTCTCTCTCCGTCTGTCCGTCTGTCTGTCTGCCTGTAGGTATGTATGTGTGTAGGTAGGTAGGTAGGTAGGTAGGTAGGTAGGTAGGTAGGTAGGTAGGTATGTATGTATGTGAGACCAGAGGTAAGAGGAATGGGGATTATCGGCTGCCTGTGCATATGCAAAGGTCACACTGATAACCAAACATATAGGCCTTGGGACCACAAGCTGATTGGGTACCTTCCAGTCTATAGCAGCTTCAGAGTGACCGAAGCTGGGCTAGCCCTAAAGCTGCTTGAAATGCCCGGTGGTGCAGGTTTACCATGGACACGAAGAACTTCACCCAGGCAATGCGCCGTGGCCTTGGCATCTCCTACCTTTGCGAAGGTGACTAGGGAATTTCATCTTTAGATAGCCCATAAAAAGCCCTCAATCCTAAACCCTATAAGCCCCCAAACCCTAAACCCCAGACTCTTGGAGCTCAGAACCTAGAACGGAAGATGCTGTGCTTTGAGGCCTCTTCAAAGGAGCTCCTTGGTTGGCACGTGGCTCATCGGCCCTCCTTCGCAGCCCACCAAACTCGCCGTCTCAAGTCAATTCCTAGCCCACTTGCGCAGTTGTGCCTTAAGTTTCGAACCCCCTTTATGAACCCTAAACCCTATAAACCCTGAACCCAGCCCAGCCGAGGTGCCCGTGTGGACTCCGATCAACCGCCCAGCCGACACCCACCTGTCCCGAGAGCGAAGCTTGTATCATAGTTATGATTATCGCTCGGGCTAGGGTGGCTTCTGATGTTTGGCTCTTGGAGCAAACAGGGTTGCATCCCCGACCAAGACCAACAGCGAATTCCAGGCTACCTGGCCCGTTTCGGGCATTTCGCCGAGGAGCAGAGGTTGAGAGCCAACATCGTGCCACTTGGTGCATTGCTTGGTGCAGTAGGTTTTGGGCCGAGGGTTCAAAAGGGGTTGCAGAACGAGGGATTGGGCGCCGAGGGGCTTCTTATGTTGTCAGGGCCGACAGCTCGCCAAATCCACGTCTGATGTTTGTGTCGCGATGGGTTTGCGGGAAGTCCTTTTAGCAATGATAAGGACAGCCGCAATAGAGCACATGCGGCAACCACCTGTCTGAGTGGCTAGCGAGTCCTTGGGGCCTTTTGTCTGCAGAAGCAGAAGCTCAGCATGAATGATACAGAGTTTAATGTCTGTACATATCGCCTGGCCTGCTACACGTCTACTACACACGCATGAAGCCAGAACACGACAAGGCATCCGCAAAGCTTTAACCTCCGAGGGCCTGCTTGAGAAGCTTCTTCCAGCTGGGCTGGTGCGTTGGCTCTTCGGGCACGGGCCTCAGCATGTCTGAGCTGACCCTCTGTGCTGAACAACTCTCCTAAGCCCTAAACCCCAACCTGATCAAGCACCACCGTGCCGTATGCAACAGCTCTTGTAGAACTGCTCGGTGGTGGTGAGCCCACAATGAAACCAATGCCGCCGACAAAAACCCTCTGGAAAAACATATTGAGAGATTGATCCGCAGATTAGAGAGATATCCTTGCTTAACACCGTGTAGACCCCAAACCTCGTTTAACTGCCTTACTAGACTCCTTCTTACAGCCCCATACATTTACCCTAAACCCTAAACCCCATCCATTTCCTAACTCCCAGATATCCCAGGGGCCATGGCCGCGCGTGTGGGCAGCGGCCCCCACGCTCCGGTGCTTTCCACACCCAGCGGTGTGCCCAAGGAGCGCCTGGCGGAGGAGGCCTCGGACCATGGCAAGCTAGACCAGGGAGAGTGAGTTTTTGTTTGTGGCCTAGGGGGCTTGAGGGTTTGGAGTGATTACGGCTTTGGGGGTCAGATTTCAGGTAGTTTTTGAGGGTTTTAGGGTTGTAAGTTAGGTTTTGCAGCACGCTTGGAAGGGGGTCTAGCTGCTCCTTCTCCATCTCCTTTGCTTGATCTCAACTATCATTGCTAGCATTGCGATCAACAATTGCTCATTTTCAGTAGAAATATCAGGATCTTTCATATTGGTAACTGCGTGTAGTACTAGAATGAGTGTTACTGCGACCACGTCCACTAGTAGCGCAGCGAATCCCAAAGATGTACACCCAAACCATACCCAAACCTATAGCCCTAAGCCTTAAGTCGAGAAGCCATACAGCCCTCAAGACCCTATACCCGAAAGCACTAAAGCTCTCCAACACCCCAAAACCCCTAAAGACTCAAATTTCTCACAACCCAAGAATCCCAAAATCCCAACACAAGCAGAGGACCTCTTCCTCCTTGCCGGCCCTGGGGGCGCAGAGGAGCAGCTCAAGGAGCCCAGCAAAGCCCTGAAGGCCCAGGGCCGTGGAGGGGGGCTCCACAGGGAGGGATTCCCTTATATTAGGGCTTAAAGGGTCTGCAGGGTTTAGGGCTTATAGACTTATGGGGCTTATAGGGTTTGTAGGGTTTAGGGTTTTTTGTCTACAGGGTTTAGGGTTTAGGGGGATTCCTTATGTGAAGCGACATGAGTGAGGGTTTCGCGGTCGATTGAGTTTGCTTTGAGTTCCAGGTCTCCGACAGCGCGCAGGTCTTCATGGCCGTTTTCGAGAAAAGGCCAGCTTGCTGATTCATGCAGTTAAGTACCTGGTAGGAACCAGCAAGGCCATGTCCTGATGAACCTGCAGAAGCTGTACAGTACTTTTCTCGCCAGTTCCGGCAAGGACCGACGTGAGGGCCGTTTGCCACATCCACTCGGTTTCCTCCGTCCTGGTGGCGGCCAGCACGGACCAGGACGGATGATGCTCGGGTGTTGGGATACAAACTGTCTTCAGTCAGGAAGTATGTTTTTGGCGTTTGTGTTCAGCAACACAGTTCTGCGGGTATCACCTGGCTCCGCCGGGACAGGAGAGTGTGCTCATAGCCATCATGTGTTTTAAGCTCGTAGGCTAAGAGTTTGGGACGCTGGATCGTAGACACGAGCCGCTCAGATGCTTAAGCATGGAAGATGTCTGCTCTTACAAGCAGCTCAGCTTTGGGAATCTCCGTACAAGGCTACGAACCCTGCTAAGGGATACCATTCCCTTAGCCTTGTAGTCCCTGCATAGTTTTTGTCATATTTTGTCAAAATATAGTTACCCCCAATCTTTTTGTCATTTTGTCATAATATAATTACCCCAAAAATCATAAAGACAAAAAACACTCTTCTCAGTTTTCGGGCCCCTGTCCTGGCCGCCATGATCAGGTCTTGGAGGTGCGAGAGCTGGAGATGATCAAGGGTACCTCGGCCCATGGTCAGATTGAGTATATCTAAGTCTACCATAATGAATACACCCTTCATGCATATAATATACTAAGGCTAAGGTAATATAGTAGTGTCCTAATCCAAAACTATGGATTTTGACTATACAGTATACAATGTACGATATTTGTTTGCCTCCAATTTGCTATCCTCGTTGTTTCGGGATCTGGTCGGGTCAGATTGTCTGGGTCAGGGTGCCCGCGTCTTGCGCTGGAGTACCCGGAGACTCTTACAAGGGCGCTGACCTACATGTCCAAAAACGGCAGGCACCACTATATGTTGCTGCTGCTCTGTCCAACTGTACATCTGACGACTCATCACAGCACGATGAAAGCATTGCTGGAACCCTTTCAGAGATCCTGCATCTGCTTCGCGAACTGTCCCCTGTTACTGACCGAGAGCTGCACAACTTGTGAAGCAGACGCTGGGTGCTGTCGTCACAGACTCCACCTCGCCTTCCCTCCCTGCAGACTGCCTGCTTTCAAGGCTTCGGGATCCCTGGCGACGGGGTCTTGCAAGTGCCTGTGATAGACAACAAGGCCTGAAGAGATGAGGTTGCCACGAAGTTCATGCTCTTCATTCTCTGCAGAGCGTGGCGATGTGCCCTTGGTGCAGGCACGGGAGCCGGAGCTGGTGCCGGACCTCCTGAAGGCTCTGGAGCGGGTCCCCAACGCCCCGGCGGTCTTGGTTCGAGCTGCTTGGCTCGCAGAGGTTCATGGAAGAGGATGGTATAATGTGATCTGTCTTGATAAACATAAACATCCTGAGAGGGTACTTAAAGCCTTTTGAAGCACGGCACACTTCCTGCAACTGCGAGCGGGACATTGGGTCGCACAGCCAGCAGTGGCTCCTTCAAGTTGCAGTAAGGGCCCGCCAGATATGCGACTCCTGATTCCGCTGAGGGTCACGGCGCCTACGTCTTCGGCAGCACCGCGGAGCCGGCTGGCAAAAGATACAGCAGGGTGAATCTGGCAATGATGCGCCTGTTAAAACAGGTTTGCCAGGATTGCTCGGTTTTGGTACTTTGCAGTCTAGACTTTGGGTGGAAAGCTGGTCACGTCCCCATGGGAGCAGGGGCTAAACTCCGCGAGTCTTGGAAGGAAGGCCAAGATCGCCACCGAGTGCTTGGGCTTCATCTTGGATGTGGTGGAGAAGCAGAGGCCGACTGAAAAGCGTTTTCAGGATTTTGGTTGTTTTGAAACAGCGCAACGATGCAATTGTGTCTACCATCTATTTGTTGCCGCCCCCCCTTCTTCATCCTGAACCTCCTGGCTGACTCACTTGATCTAGCTGGCAGAGTCATGCGGTGAGTACTTCCCTGAATCTTACGTAGTCCGGGAAAGCGCAGCGAAGTTGGACAGACAGGGTTTGCAACTCGAGTCCGTGTCACATGAACGTGGCTCACTCCTCTTCTGCTTATGGGGCCTATAGAATCAGGATCCCTTGGCTCAACATGCAAAGGCGGGTTTTCGAGATGCAAACTTTCTTGCGAAAGGGACAGGGGGTCATCTTGTTGTGCGGCACAGGTCTGCTGCTGTACACTAGTTTGGACTAGCTTGTTGACTGAAGCAGGTTCGGCTCCTGTGTGTTCTGTGTCTTGTGTAGTGCCCTATTTCTGGACCTGCTCTTCCGCAGTGCATTTGTGTCGGTTGAGAGATGTTGAGAGGCAGGGTTTCGGGTTGAGTTTGGATTTTGGAATTTGGTTTTCTCCCTGTGCTGGTCCCAGCCGTCACAGTACTCCTCCCGGTAGGGAATTTCGACTACCCGCAGCTGGGAAAGGGACCGCAAAATACAAAACTTAAACCTGAACCCCAAAACGTTAAACTCCAAAACCTTAAGCCCTTCTATAATAGCCCAAAGCCCTAAACTCCAAAACCTTAAACCCCAAAGCCCAAAACCTAAAACCCTAAAGCCCAAAACCCGAAAGCTTCAACCCGCGGTGCCAAACCCCAAAGCCCTCAGGGCTTCAGGGCGCCTCGCTCTGCAGGCCTGGCTGAAAGTTTTAGCATGTCAGAAGCTCTCAGGAAACTTCGGGGGTTTGGGGTTTAGGGTATAGAGTTTAGGGTTTAGGGCTCAGGGTTGGAGGTTTAGGGGTTTAGGGTTTAAGTCTTTAGGGGTTAGGGTTTAGGGTTTAGGGTCAGCGGAGCAGCTTGAGCGGGGTGGGGGCGAAATACCAAAAATGCGCAGCCCCACATGAGGCCTGGGTTCCAAAATCCAAAACCCCGAACCGTGCAAGCTCGGGCAGCTGCGGCACCGTCGTCATCATCATCATACTCATCATCATTATGGCTCATTATAATTATGATCATCATCATCATCATCATTATGATTATGATCTTCATCGAAATTGTCATCAGTGTCTGTTTAAAAGCAACTGCAGGAACCACAACAGTTTTGCGGCAGAGCCATCGCGCAAGCTCCGGATGGACAGGCGCCGCTGAAGCGTCAACGCACAGGGCCATCCGTCGTTCTGCTCGATGTGGAGGGAACCACTACGCCGATCTCCTTTGTGAAGGAGGGTATCAGTGGGCCTCTATAGTTTGAGCCCGACGTGGGCATTGCTATCAATGACCCTGACTATGCTTGGTGTAGCCATGAACATGGAAAAGACTGTGAGTCTTCTGTGTTGGAGTGCTGGATAGTCCCCAGCCCCTCGAGTTTCCATGGGAGGCAGGCATCTCTATTCTATTTGACAAGCTTGTGTCGTTTCGCTGCTTTGCGATAGTGAACTACATCAATCTAGAGCCAGCTGGAAGGCGCCGCATGTTGCCGTGCATCGCATCTTCCTGCATGTCGTGATATTCCACAGCATGAAACTTTGTTGAATCTGGGGAGTGTGGTTTGAAAGGCATTGTAAGCTTTGCCCTCCGAAACCTCGACCCCTAAACCCCCCAACCCTTGCAGGATAAGCTCTTCCCGTTCGCCGCTGCCTCGGTGGAGGGTTGGGCACCCGCTGCCGGACCGGACCTCTCTGAGGCGGAGTCGGGCAAACTGGGTCTCGTGCGTCAGAGCTTGGGGTATAGTTTTTAGGCCTCGAGTTTCGAAAGTCTGAGGGTTTGGAGGCTGTAGGGTTTGAGTATGCCTTTGGAGTGTGAAGACGAAAGGGTTGAGGGCTAAGCGACGGATGTTTTTGCCGACGTGGTGGGACTCTGCAATAGGTCAGGCCAAGTGCGTGACTGCATAGCATATTTAAGCTCCATGCAAGCGATCGAAGCATTGCGAATCCAAGACTGACCGAAAAGATCCAAAAGCAACGCCAGCTACAGTTCCCATCCCTGCACTGAATATATAGGTCTTATCGGAAGGGTAGCTCCCTATCTGTAGACTATGCCGACATCCCACCTCATATCCCCAACTGTGTCATAGTCTCATATAGCACGAGCAACTAGCTATGCTCCTGGCCGCGGAGGTGGTGGCGCAGTTCGAGGCACAGTGTCAGGAGGCACCGGTCGCCGCCCTGAGGGTGCGAAGGTTTTGTCTTATGACACTGTTGGACAGAGCCACGTTTGTAGATGGGTTGGGGCTTGGGAGTGGCGTGACAAAGGAACTCTCGATAAATTCCTGCCGCCAAAAGCTTGATACCTTAGACACTGGGTGGAGCCATGTCTTCAGGATGGTGCGCCCTTTGACAAGCTGGCGCCCATTAAGGAGGTCCGGCGGCTGACGAAGGAGACCTCATATAATAGGGTGTACGGGCTACTTTATTGTAAGGGTTTAGAGAGTTTAGAGAAGTGAGCTTGCTTGCCCAGAGGAGTGGATCGCAAACGATCGCAAGGTGCCTGCCTTGAAGGAGCCGATGCTGTGCCTCAATGCAAGGGCTTTTTCCCCCTCCAAAGGCTACAGCTACACATGGCAGCATGCTTCGGTACGGTAACTGGTATTGCGACCTGGCAGGGAATTTTGGGGAGGTGGGCCGTGCTACGACATTGCCGGCTTTTGTGGCGGTGGGGGTTTGCAATTGCATGATATGCCAATATGGGACTGTTGTGATCCAGAAGACCGGTGCGACAGTGTCTCAGTGTACATGCACATATAACGCACACTGGCAAACGGCACTTGGATGTCAACGCTCTCACGGGTCTTGTCAGTTTTTTCTCTCTCTCTTTCTCTTTCTCTCCCTCTCACGCGCTCAAATGCTGAAACTGAAACCCCCATGAGGATCTGCAAGGACGCCTTTGGCGATCCGGCTACGAACGGGGAGCGCTGCAGGGCGAGATGTTTGAGGCCAAGCAAGCTCTCGAGAGCAGATTGGCAGAGCCCAGTAAGCTTCCATAGGGCTCCGGAATCCCTGAAAAGATGCCGGAAGGACACGCCCAAAGCAATGGCTGCCTGGGTGGCGGCTGGGCAGCGCGTCGCGATCTTCTCTTCGGGCAGCCGAGAGGCTGAAACAAGGGCTATGGCTGATGGAGAGCAGGGTTTAGGGTTTAGGGTTTATAGGGTTTAGGGCTTTGAGTTACCAGAGCAGAAGAAGCATGCGAAGGCGCAGAGGCTGATCTTTCAGTACTCGGACAAAGGGGATCTGACTCCCCACATTGCGGCATACTTTGATCCGAAAGCTGCACAGGCCCGCTGCCGAGACTTCAGGGCTTTCGACCGAATTGAACGGATCAGTTTTCTCAAGCTGAAGGGGTTTCCCCTTTGCTTTTGCAGGTTCGAAAAAGGGGGCATATTGACAAGGCATTCTCAACCCTTGCCCCCCATCCTTGCCCGTTTCTATAGCAAGAGCCGAAGATGTCTCTGCGCCGAGGCTTCGAAACAGGAGGCCAAGGCCTACGTGGAAATTGCCCTGTCGCTGGGCATCGAGTGCAGCCAAGGCGCCGTTGATCCTTCCATGCTCTCCTTTGACAGAGAAACAGCACCTGAAGTCTGAGAGATAGTAGCTGATTTGCGGTGAATCCTTGTACCACAGAATGCCGAAGCAGCACCTCCACAGTTCAAAGACCCTTCAGAAGCTGCGTGGGCGACCACGTGTTCAGTGTTTGCAAAGCATTTTAACCCACTACAGATACGCAGGCTTTGCGGAACACGGAGGTGAGATGCTCTACGTCAGCAAACCTGCGAAGCTGTAGAATGCACTCCTAGTGAAATCCCAAAGGACTTGTCACCTTCCCAAGAGCAGACGCTCTCCGAGACAGGCCTCTTTTGCACAGACGTCCTCGGCGAGGCAAAAGCCGCCCGGGAGGTGCACTCGGCGCATACGGGGAGGTTGTTGACTTGAATGTAGGCATTTAGGGACATCTTCGGAGTTGCGGACCCTCATGTTGATGTGCCTGCTCATGGGCGGAAAGATCGCCCTTTAAAGCCCAAACCCTAAGCCTTGGAAGCCAGGCCCCAGAGTCTGACATCTTGCCATGTCCCGACAGACTGCCGACCCCAATTAACCCCTGGAGACAAGCCGAGACCTTGCCCCAAACGCTCAAGCCAACACGCCTATTGCCCGCAAGAGCACTCGATCCGGAAAAGCCCGTATAAGCCCAAACCTGAATCCCTTAGAGTCCCGGACGCTAGACCCCAGAGCCAAGGAAGCCGAGACCTCTACACCTCGACTCCCAGACTCTAAGGCTCTAAGGGACCCATGTCAAGCCCACCAAAAACCCTAGCAACGAAGTCCGTCGATCGACGGTTCTTCTCAAGACCATGGGTCACTCGATTACTTTTTGGTGTTTCAGACGCCTCAAAGCATTCAAAAGCAGCATGAGATTGAGGGCGCAAGCTCTTTGCTGCATCGGTTTGATCAGAGTTGTCAAGAGTGCCGAAGTTATAGACACCCCTACCCCTGCAAGAACAGATAGAGTCAACATCAAACATATGTATACATGCAAGGATGCAGACATGAACAAAGACACTGAATGGCGAGTAGCTCACCAAAACGACCAAACCAAGGCAGAACATGCAAAGGTCGACAAAAGGGACAAAGCATGCTTGTCTATATCTGACGTCGCACCAGGTTCCACTGCATGCGTACACCAGAAAAGCATCAGCAACTCTCAAACACTAAACCCCAAAATCCCCAACGCCCTCTGATCCGGCCATTCTTCCAGACTACTTCCAGATGAGCCCTAGACGACCCGAAAACCCTGAAGCTTCCCTAAACCTAAACTGCCGAGAGCGCCGCTGACCATTTGCATGCGATCGTCCCGACAGGACGGTGAGGGAGGGTAAAGCCTCCCGGACGGGGACAGAAATGACTCGGCTACGCCTCGCGCAATGCGGGCGTCAGCCAGCCAGCCCGTCATAATGAGGGCCCCAAATCCCGTACCATTCAGGCATTTGTGCTTTTTGGGTGGTTTGGGGTCCCAGCACGTCTGGGGCCACAGGGTGGATTTCCTGGAAAAATGGCCCCTTTCGTGTTCCTGCTGAGGTGCGATCTCTCGGGTTTTGGTATTGTGTGGTGGGTTGACGGGGGGCTAGGTGATTACACTTCTTACGAGAGGCGAGTTGTTTGTTGGAAACCCTTGCTTCTCGTCGAGCGGCCAGCACAGGCGCGAGGACCCACAACCCGACACCAATCCATCTCAACACCGATCCATCTCAACTGCGGCTTGCTGCGTTTATGTGTCACGAGGGGAAGCAGAGAGCAAGAAAACCCCCCTTGAGGGGGGGTTTGGGGGTGAACCCTAAGCCCGCCTAAGCCCTAATTGAGAATAGTCTTGCGGTTGGTGTGGGCCTACATGCTGATGCAAGCGCGCGATAAGTGGGTGTGCCCCTACTCTGGCCCCTACTCCTAAAGTAAACGGCGCACCCACCGCACGCACACTCTATGTTTCCACACCCTGAATCCTAAACTCCTAAACCCGAAACCCTAAAGCCCCTGCACAGGCCGGCTGGCAGACGGTGCTCCTGATCCGGCAAGGCAACGCCCCTCTGCCGACTGGACACGGCTTCCGGGAAGCAAGGCCCCGGTGCTTTAGGGTTCACGGTTCAGAGTTTAGGGGTCAGGGTTTAGGGTTTAAGGTTTTAAAGTTTGGGGTTTTAGGGTGTAGGGTTGTGAGGGGTTACGGGGCTAGGGTTTGGGTGCCAGGTTTTTTGGATTCATATGCACATTCATGTGTTCATGTGTATGTTTATTCAGCTTTCTTCTTGGTACTATGCTATTATCGCAATTAATTACGGCTGTGACGATGATGATGCTGCTTGTGGTGGTGGTGGGTTTCACGGTATGGATGGCAATAGGTGAGGCCGTATGCAGGCCTATAGGCATACTTACACTTGTAGGTGCGTATATGTATGTGTATATTATGTATATCTAACTATCTGTGTATATATATATATATATACATATACACACACACACTGTAATTTGCATATATACATAATATGCATACATGCATGTGTTTATTAATGTTATTACTGCTATTGTAATAAACATGTGTATAATATTAGAACATATACACATATATATATATATGTATGTATGTATGTATGTATGTATGTATGTATGCATGGATGGATGGATGGATGGATGGATGGATGGATGGATGTATGTATGTATGCATTCAATGTGATGTTATGTGCCTGTGCTCGTTTACATGTAGATTCATGGATCAGTCGCTACTCGGTGCTTGTGTATGTATGCATGCATTTACGTCTGTGTTTTCGTACTTGTCTATGTGTACTTGTATGAACTTGAATGTATGTTTGTACGTAAGTGTATGCATGTATGCATGCATGCATGCATGTATGTATGTATGTACGTACTTGTACGTATGCACGTGTGTGTGGATGGATGGTTGAATGCATGCACGCAAACTCTCGCGTTCTCTCTGCCTCTGTCTATATATATATATATATATGTATACGCACAATGTTTCTTTGTACATGTATGTGTAGGTGTGAGTGTCTATATATATACATATATATATATATCTGCGTGTGTGTGTGTGTCTGTGTAGACAGAGTGAGAGAGAGGGTTTCGAGTATGCCCTTCATTGCCACTGCTGGAGGAGGGCCATGGATATGCATAACAGCGCTGTGGAGTAGCGCCAAGAGGCAGATGATGATACACTGCTGATGCCACAAACGCTTGCTAAGTACATACCCGCTTGCGATGCAGATGATGTGGTCTGAAGTGTTTTGAGTGACAGAGTTGCAGGGTAGTGCCGGATCTAGCACCCTGCAAGTCCTGCAGAGAGCCCGAGAAGCCTCGTGTCTGTTCGCCAGGAGTCTGCTCGACGTGTGTTGAGAGATGCCGGGAGCTGCGGTAGTGATGAAAGCAGTTTGAGGTACCTGAAATGCTGAGATGAGGCCTCTGTGGACCTCAATCGCATGTAGCTTAGGATTCCGATCGATTGACTGACGGAGAGACTTCGTTGGAGCATGTTTTAAAATCTAGAGGGCGTGAGTAGAAGAGCGAGCAAGTTCAATCAGCCTCGTGGAACGACCGCCTGCGGCGTGCTGATCTTCAAAAGTATCGGAGAAGCCAGGTTAAGATTTGGTCAGTTGTGGATCGATGTCGTACACAGGCCAGAGCATTTGGTTCAGCGAACTTTGTGAGCGAAGCCGTGGCAGCTTGCACAGAAATTTGCTTTCCGTAAGTGCGGAAAGCTCCCACATACTCATCGTTTTCAGACATCGTTTCTACAGTAGACATGCCTGGTGCGTTCTTCTCCGCGAGCTCCCGTGTAGCTGCTGAAGCAGGGCAGAGGGCGGTTCCCGAGACGTCAGGATTAGGCTTTGGGTTCCGTGCCGAAGCATCTGTTCGTAGCTGTGGAGGGGAGGCAGTCTTGCCGACGGTTCACGCGCGGCAGGTTTTTCCGCCCACGCAGGTGGCCAGCACTGTGTGGCACTTATACTGATGGTTGGAGGCTCCAGGGAGTGGACAGATGCTACTTCGGCCCATCAAACGCACATCGCCACATGTTTTTATTGAAGCTGCAATGAAAAATTTCATTCCATGTTCACAAAGCATGCCTCACACAATACCACATATACGTGCATGTACGCATGCACGCGTACATGCTTACATACACACACACACATGTTGCACATACATACATAAGTACACACATACGTACATACATACATACGTACGTACGTACGTACGTACATACACACACACACACGTACATACATATCTACCTACACACATACTTTCATTCATATCTACGGACATATTTACATGCCTGCACGCCTACATGCGTGCATGCATAGGTACATTTTTTTTGACTGGTGGGTTTCGAAGTGCTGTCGCAGAAGCGTCTGAGGCCCAGGAGTTGCCAATCACTGCTGCCTTGGACCTTCAGGACCGGTCAACGGAGCCAAGGTGGTGGAGGAGTAGGAGGACGGAGGAGGAGTACAGGAAGGAGGAGAAGAGTTGAAGCAGCTCTTGCCGTCGTTGTCCTCCCTGGCACCTCAACTCTCGGGCAGTTTCATTGGGTATGTCTGGTTCTGGGCAGAGATAAACCAGTGATTCGTCTTGGCCCATATCGTTGTTCATGTTGTCAGGACCTGATGCTGGGACCCGGAGACACGCTCATGGCGACTCAGGCTTGAACTACTCCCATGCTTAGCACATCTCAAGCTATTATAGGGTGTAAGCCTGAAAAAGGAGGGAAGCCGCGCAAGCCCTCCAACCATGCAAACCCACGTTTCCGGGGTTTGCCTGCTGTATGGTGTTACGACCGCAACAATAATAACTATCACTGCTGCAATTGCGGCACCACCCACACCACCGACTATTGCTGCGAAGTACTACAAGCTGCCACCACGACGATGGCACGATGACGACTCGTCACTGCTACCGCTGCGGTATGCCATTGACTTTACCGATTGTACCACATGCCACAAGCGGACTCAGGTAACTGCACCGGTTAGCTTTGACTTTGCCGTACCGGTGCCTGCCAGGGCCTCAAAGGACAGGACCCAGTCGAAAGAAGACAACGCTTGCTTTAATTACCACCAGATCAATCCAGATAACCCCCGCCTTCCCCTGGCAGACGAAGGCTGTAACACGGTACCCAACGCGTGGGCACGATTCGTGTGTTGATCTACAGCAAAAGCCTTGGTTCTGGCGGGCTTCGAAACATGCAATGCCAATGGTTGCATTTCAGGCTCTCGTTCGAACGCTGCATAGCTTGCTTGGGTGCCTTGGTACATTGATATGAAGGCACAGGTAATGAGGCACAAACATGAAAGTTAACCTGACTGCTAAGCCAGAATTGAATGTAGACCCAGACCTTTGGACCACTCTAGTTTGAACTGAACCACACTGATACCTTAATATATGTGTGTGCATGTATACATAAATAATATGTTAGATACGTATATCAGCTCCAAAATTGCCAGCTAGCATGTCAGCGGTCCTAATCTAGACCCCAACATCAGTATAAGGACCTGTAAACCCTGAACCCTACAACCTCTATATACATGTTATCCTCGCACCCCTGAGCCTTAAATCCTAAGCCTAAAGCCTAAATCCTACCAAACCCCCTATAGACATACACCCATCTCAGGACTTGTAAGGAAACCCCTAAACCCTAAAACCTAAACCCCTAAGCCCCTAAACCCCGAAACCCGAAACCCCTAAACCTATAAACCCTAAACCCCCTAAACCCCCAAACCCCAACCCCAAAACCCCCAAACCCGAAACCCCAAA
>CAJNJA010104252.1:3453-18500 GCA_905231915.1 Symbiodinium necroappetens
AGCAGCAGCAGCAGCAGCATTCGCAGAAGAAGTAGTAGCGGGAACAGTGTATAGTACTATCACTATTGTCGTTGTTAGTACTATGATTTATGATAATTAAATTTAGGTGACCAGAACTATTATTACGCTAATTTCTCGAATTGTTCTTATGATTCCCTTCTTGATGTAATTGCGCTTACTACTCCTGTTACTCTCATTGCTCGTATTGTGCATCTTACTCTAAATTATAATATTCCTCTTAAAGTCTTATTCCTCTTATTCCTCTTGTGAATATCACTACTACTACTACTACTACTACTACTACTACCGTTGCTGCTACCACTACTATAGCTACGACTTACCATTATATACAGTTAGTGCTATCAGTATTACTAGTATTATTATTACTAGTCTTATCATTACAACATTAGACATATATCGATTGATCCAGTTAGCACGAATGGTGCGATTAGCTCGGTTACTTTGTTGTGAGTGTTTCGGTTACGAGTATCCCTAGCATTACGAGCACTACGAGCATTACGAGTGTTGTGAGTGCTACCAGCATTTCGAGTTTTACCACTGCTACTGTTATTGCTCACTTGATATTGGTGTCAGTATTTTGACTATTGCTTTCCAAAATGAGTGATAAGACTAGTGATATTAGGATCACCACTACTATTGCTAATATGTTGCTGCTGGTCGTATTGCCATTCAGACGATTATGATTACTGTTAGCAGTACTGTCATTGTTGTTACTATGATTGTCACTATTATTGCAAAGATGGTTAGTGATTCTTATTGCGATAACTGTTTCTACCAGCCAGATTATTGCAACTACTAATACATGTAGTCTGATTATTACAATTACTGCAGATTTGAGTACTACGATTACCATTATCTCTACTACAACCGTCTTTGATATTATTCGCCTGTTATTACTGTTGAAGTTGTTGTTGTCGTTACGATTGCTTGTATTGTCATGAACAGTAGTACTATTGATCGTCATCGTAGAAGTTATTTAAAGAATTAAAACTGTGGCATGAGAATTACTACAAAACTATTATTTGTACGTGTTTTTGACTATGATTATTGCATAGTCACTGTTCATCTGGGATTTGTCTGAGGCAAGAACCGCACCTTTGGCGAAAGAAGTCAGAAAGCTTCTCCACGGACCAGTCCTGGATATCTCCAGGCAGCGCTGTCGAACAGGTGCATGCCCTGATGACCATGCCCTAAACCCTGCGCCTAAGTCTTAAGCTTTAAGCCCTACGCCATCATTGGGGTCTGTGGAAAAGCCAGGGCTGCAGCATAGGGCACGCCGTCAACAAAGACAGTAAGGTTCACGCCTGACCAAGATGTGTTCGTGTGCAGGCCCCTTAAGCCGACTGACAGGAAGGCTTCTGATGAAACTTGCAAGTCGAAGGCTTGGACAGGCCTGCCGCGGCTTCCTGCGGCGGAACGATACGAGCGAAGGCTCTTCGAATCTGCAGCGAACCGACCTGCTTCTGCGAGGCTGCGCCGCTGTCGCCGCCTCCGCCTGTTGGATGGCCGACTTCATGCATGAGTTTCTTGCTCAGCCAGCTCCTGTGCGCTTTTTCTTCTTTTGGATCAGAGAAGCCTGTTTCGAGGACATGTGGTTGAACATGGCCTTCCATGTCCCTGCAGAGCCGGCCTTCGTTTTGGAGGCCTCCGCTGAGTCCTTGGCATCCACGTGTCCTGGGCAATTTTCATTGAGGTGCACGGCTGGCCTGTATGTGGAAATAGCGGTCCTTCTTTCAGGCTTTGCTTCTTGGCCTGCATGCGCAAGAGTGAAGGAAAACGGAGCTGCCTGCGATTATCGAAATCGCGCATAGGACAGGCCTTCTTTGAGGCCGGCAAATCAGGCTGGGACTGCAGTCCTGGATGCTATGCGATATATCCACATTGATGGTGCAGACTGCCTTCGACCGCTGCCCGTCCAACTCACTGCGCTTTTGCAATTTCCGTACACCAGCATGCCAACAGGCCAGTCCTTTTCGCTTTTGAGCCTTCCCGGTCTTCGCAGGGACCTGATACACTTGCACACACTTGACCCAACAAAGGCAAAGCAAAGAGCCAGGGAAAAGGCAGCATTTCGTACTGCTTGGGCTCACACTTCTGCATCTGAAGGGCCTCCACAAAACTTCTGGCTCTGACTGCTTCTGCTGTTGCTGCCCGTCTCTAGCCCATGTTACACGGACCGGGCCTGGCCTGGGCTTGCTTTGGCCTCCGCCTTCCTTTGGAGGCAAAACTGTTCTGAAATATTCGCGCTTGAAACCACTGAGTCTTCTCGGCGCCCGAACTTCGAAGTGCCCTGCCGCGCGTGTTCCTCCTCCGCGGGCTTTTTGGCCTGGCCCGGGACAGTTCGCTCGTGACGACTGTATCTCTGCTATATACTAGCGGCCAAAACCTGAGAGGAATTCCACGAAGGAAGTCCGACAATTGACCACACGTGTTGGTGTAAAACCAAAGCTGTTGAGTTCATTCCAGTTCTAGTTCTGGCGACCACCTTCGGCCCCACATTCAGGAGACCGTGGTAGGCTCTCTGACTTGAGAATGGCAACTCCACAAGGCTACCTTCCAGTCCTGGTTGGTTTCACCTTCCCCAACTAATTTTAATTACTGAGTTACAACCCACTTTGCACCTGCTTCTTCTTCTTCTTCACCGGCTTCTCCATGGCTCCAGACTCAAGGAGACGAGAGGTCTCATGCTGCTGGTACTTTGCCATGATTTGCGCTATCTGCTATTAAATAAGCCGGAAGAAGCGAATTGCCATACGTTACAACACCATGTCAACATGGTTCCTGGAGGCATTGAAGGCATGAGTTTAAGTTCTCCTGCACCAATCACCCAAGCCACAGTTCTCCTGCGGCTCGATGCATTGCAGACAGCACTAGAAGTGAAGCAGAAAAAGAAATCGGCTCCACAGCTGGACAGTGCACGGGTGTTGTGGCGGAGCAACTCCTGATTGGTCAAGAGTACAAAGCTTTAGCAAGAGTGCCCAACCACGCTAGACTCGCTTGCAGATCTGCGGCCTTCCATGGCCAGCAAGCGGACGTGATGCGACATTGGCATTCCGGTCTGCGAATTAACTCGAGCGGACCTTCACTGCGCCCAGTTGTCAAACTGTAACCTCCCTTCGTGTCCAACACATTTACTGTCTCTGAGGCCGTTTGTCTGATGGAATCCGCACATGTGCAAGACACCTCTGGGCTCTAAAACAAGTTGGACCGGATCCGCAACCACGAAGTCTTCAAGAAACCAGCCCAAGCTTGGTAGGTCTACTCGCAATGGGCTCTGTGAAGGTCGAAAGAATCTTGTCGGACTTTGCCAAACTTGAACTACTGGTATGATCACGGGTGAAAACTTCAGAGCGCTGTATCGCTGATGTTGAAGAACATCTCCCTTGAAAATTCGTCATTCAGGGCACTCGGAAGTTTGTTCTTGCGGGCCTGTTTCAGGTCCCAGCGGTACATTCCTACAAAGCGCGGTTGTGTCCGCATTGACTCATTCGGCTCCCATTGGCAGCAACGACGAGTATCCGCTTGTTCTGAGACGAAGAAGTGGCAGCAATCGAAGGAAAGCGAAACCCAAAGGCACCGTCACGAGGCCGAGCCCGAACGCCAGCGTAAGTTTGTGGTCTCGGGCGGTCCGCAAGGCGCCAACCTCCGCGACTAATGCGGTGTAGCCGTGCTGCGCAGCTGTTACCTCACTGTGGTGGAGGGTAAGTCTTTCGACCCGGGTCTCGCTGAGGGGAGGCTGTCTCAGGGGGTTCTCTGTAGCCCGCTGCTCTCGCGTTCGCTCCCGACGAGCGCTTCGGCCACAACCGTGGCAGGAGCCCCAACTTCCCCATGGGCTCCAAGTGCAAAACCCATGTACACAGGACCTAGGGCACTTGTCCACCTCCTCCCCTGCGAAAGCATCGCAATTGCTGCCACCATTCTGGGCATACTGCTTGATGGTGCGCTTCCGCTTGCGTTCGCCGTCACACTTGTCACAGGCACTCCAGTCCCTCCAGTCGCCAAACTCGCAGGCTACCGGGTCGCCGCCCTCGCACTGGTCCTCCGCGCAGCCCTGGATCTTGGTGAGGGAGCCTACAGAAGACAGACTAACAGGAGAACTCTTCTGGTGCTACCATCGGCAGGAGCGGCTTGCGGTGTCACATCCACAGAACTGCGCATCACTGCATCTCTGAAACTCTCCCGCCTGTGCAAGGTCTTCCGCCGTTGGCGCGGTGCTGTCGCAGGGGCAGAGATTGAGCATGGAGGGTGCTTTTTCGATGCAGGTGTCTAGAATCTCAACGTGGTTCTCCCGAAGCTAGAATCTAGAATATCCACCAGAATGTACTTCAGTTGTCAATTTGTGCGCATTATCCGATGTAGACTGCCATTGCCCAGCCCTGCGGTGGCACCTGCACGATCGCCCTCCTCTTGACCTTGGCGCCACCTCGGCTGCTCTGCATGTTACACCCCTCAGCAGCACGTGCGATGTTGACACTAGTAGTTGCAAGAACTGACTGGACACCACAATGCCTCCTTGCAGACTCGACTTGCAAAACATGCATCAAAGGCGTGAATTTGGCGCTGGTGGGACAGGCACCGGGAAGGTTGTGCACGGTTCGGAGAGGGGACTTCTGTCTCGTCCATCTAGCAGAGTTGGGACTGGAAACGGCATCGGCGCACGCATCGAATCACTGAGACCGTCACCGTCACAGGTAGCACTGCACTCAGACCAGTCGGTCCAATCGCTCATCTTGCAATCCTAGCAGAAGCTGCCATGTCTGACGTGTTTTTACCTAGCCTTCCTCTCAAACAGAAGAGTCTGTTCCCCGTGCCGAGTCCTTTGTCTCCTCCTGCCCACATCCGTCGGGGTAGGGATCAAAAAGGCCAGGGTTGCAAGGCTGCGTCTCATGGATATCGCCATCACAGAGCACTCCACCGGATCTGCCGTGCTGAATGATAGATCGCTCCCGCTTCTGATTGCCATTGCAAGTCGCTGAGCAACTAGACCAATCGGACCACTCGGAGAGAACACCTGAGCGACTGCGAAACTTACTCCGGGTCTGCCCCGTCGCACATGTTACTCTCAGAGGCATGTCTGAATCATTGCGAAGTGATAAGCTGAAGGTAATCTCACACCGATTCTTACCGGTACCGACAGTATGGCATTGATCAATCAGACCAAGTCACAATCTCGTGCTGCATGACAGTGGTCCACATTGCAGAAAGCCTCCTCTCTGCTCAGGCCCTCTGCCGGCTTTCCACACTCGTTTGCGGCCACGGCCATGTGCCGTCTTCGGAAGGTGGTGCCGCCTCCACAGGAGACATCGCACGGGGACCACTCCTCCCAGTCGCCCCACTGGCCGTCAACGCAGACTTGCTTGACGCAGGATTGCTCCTTGCAGCCCTCCAGCTCAGACAGGGGACCAGGCTCGCAGTAGTCTCCACCGTTCTCGGGAGGCGTGACGGTCCGAGTTCGACCGCGCTGTCCCGATCCGCAGGTGACACTGCACTCGCCCCATGTGCTCCAGTCAGACATCTCGCAGGGCCGGACGCTGCAAGGAATGCCCTGGTGACAAGGTCTGCTTTCTGTCACGGCGCTGTCGCAGCCTTCTCCTCCAGAGGATCGGAGTTGCAGGACCTTTCTCTCTCGCTTCTCCTCGCCGATACCACAAGAGACAGAGCAGCCGCCCCACTCAGACCACTGAGACTCCTCACAGTCCTTCGTGGGACAGTAGCCCAAGTTGCATCCGGTGGTCTGGATCATCTGGCTGGGGCAAAGCTCACCACCATTGCGGGGAAAGGTTATGATCTGCCTCTGTCTCTTCAGCTGACCTGTACCGCAGCTGCGGTCACAATCGCTCCACTCCACCCAATCAGAGACCTCGCAGTCGATCTTTGCCAAGTCGCATGACTCGGACTCCAAGAGGTTACCCTCGCAACCTTCACCCCCATGCTCGGCGGAGGTCAGAACATGTCGTTGCCTGTAGCGTTGCCCCTCCTCGTCGCAGTGACCCCAGGCAGACCAATCGGTGAGCTCGCAGTCCACGGCCACGGCATGCTCACAATAAGTAGAGCACGGCTGCATCTCCACCAGGTCGTCGGCACAGCGCTCCCCTCCGGCCATGGGGACGGCAATCACGCTGCGCTCTCGCGTGTGCCAGCCTCGGCCACAGGACTCGCTGCAGGAACCCCACTCCGTCCAGGAGCTCAGCTCGCAATCGACAGGCTCCTGCTTGTTCGAGCATGGCTTCGTCTGGTGCAGGCTTCCACGACAGGGTAGGCCCCCATATTTCTGATCGTGCAAGATCTTGCGGAATCGATACTTTTGGCCAGTGGGGTCGGCGGTGTCACAGAAGCTCCAGTGCTGCCAGTCTCCTAAGAGGCAATCTCGGGGCACCTCCTCGGTTTCGCAGACCTTGGTCTCTTCGAGAGGTCCTACGCAGGCCTTTCCGCACTCGTTGTTCCTCCTGGCAACCTGGCGATGACGTTCGCACATGAAGTGCGTGGCTTGCGACCAATCGGTCCAGGCGCCAAAGATGCAGTTCTCCGGGGAGCAGTCTAAGTTCCGCCCTGGGCACCAAGTCACGTTGACCTGGGCGATGTTGGAGCAAGCACTGGAGTCCGCCCCTAGCATGTTGAAGAATACACCTTCAAGCGGCTCATCTTCTGTCACTGTCAGGACGCGACTCCGCATGGCCGTGCTTGACCCATAGCCAAAGCAGGATGTGGCACCGGTCCATTGTGTCCAAGCACAGTAGGATGGCTTCTCATAGCAGCCATCTTGCGAGCAGGCCGTCGTTTCCTTCAACTTGGCTGCTGCACACTGCCGACCAAAAGTATCTGGCAGCTTCATGATGGACCGATGACGGCGCTTTTGCCCTCTACATCCGGAGCAATCACTCCACTCAGTCCAGGATCCAAGCTGACAGTCCGCGTAGTCGCGGCCAAAGCACTGTGGCATGTAGCAGGGCTCCGTAACCTCGAGTGCACCTCTGCAGGTTTCGCCCCCACCTTTTGGCTTCACGAAAATGCTTCTGTGCCGCGAGTGCTGTCCACCTCCACATGTTACAGAGCAGGGAGTCCAGTCTCTCCACTCTGCCAGGACACAGTCCACTGGCTCGACAACCTTCTTGCCGGGACAGTCCGCAGGCTCCTCCTCGTCTACTGTTGGGTTGCAAGCCTCGATTTCTCGTAGCTCCTCCTGGCACGGCTTTCCTCCGTTCTTTGCGAAGACCGACACAAAGCGATTCCGCTCACGCACGCCATCACAGCTGCAGCTGCAGTCAGACCACAATCCCCACTCGGAGACTGCACAATCCAGAACAGCGGCCTTGGCTCAACTTCACTATTTGTACCATGGTCTGCAGCAGATTCAGGTGCCAGCCATATCTAACCAGGTCTACAGGTCTACAGAAAGATTAAGCACGAGAATTCCAATTACAGTGCTGCCAGGTAGCTGCATCGGGACACTCTGGCAGGTGCTTGCACGCTTCGAACTCCTCTTGCAGCCCAGTCGGAGGCTGGCCGCAGTGGTTGGGAGGAATGAGAACGTCCCTGCGCCGTGATTTGTAGCTGCCCGAGCACGTCGCTGAGCAGGCGGTCCACTCCATCCACTCTCCCCAAGTGCCGTCCCGACATTCCGACTGACACGGCTGCGTGTTGCACGCCTCCACCTCCTCCTTTTCCCTCGGATCACACTCCAGGCCTCCATTGCGCGGGGCCACGAACACGTACCGATGCCTGGTGGTAATGCCACCACCACAGGAGCAAGGGCAAGCAGACCAGCCGGCCCAGTCGCCCCACTGGCAGTCCTGCTTCACGCAGTCGCCCTCATTGCAGATGTCTGACTCCATCATTGTGGCTTCACAGCCCTTTCCGCCAGGGCCTGCAAGTCGCAAGATTTTGCGGTGTCGGGTCTTGGAGCCATCGCCGCAATTCGTGGAGCAGTCCGACCATCCTTCCCAGTCAGAGAGTAAGCAGTCCTTCAGGCAGACAGACGGCCAGGCACGAAGGCACGAATCATGGAAGATCGTGCAAGCAAAAAACAACCATCCCTGCAGTCTGCCGAGCTTGCGGAGCTTGCAGTCCTCGTTGGAGTACTGGTCGGCGCATCGATCGGATTTGCAATCTTTCGTTTCCTTTCACCGGCTTTCACCAGACCCGGCAGGCTCGTCACTGCATGTGGCTTGGCATGCATCATGCAGCAATCATGCAGCATGCCCCCCTCATCGGACCTGCCTTCAGAGGATAGTTGGCCTCCTCCTGTGCGCCAAGTATGCACAATGGCAGGTGCGAAGTTGGGTCAAAGCGGTTGTCTCGTGACCCACGAGAAAAAACGAGCCTCGGCATCAAAGCGTGCAAGCCCCAAAGCTGCACGCTGTCGGAAAGTCTGGCCCCCACCACAGCTCCTGGGTCGAATCAGGGTTGACAGAAAGGCAGTTGCTCACGAGCTTTTGGCTGCAGCCGGTAAGGCTCCGCGTCCTCGTGCAAGGCTGCCACGCACCCCAGTCACTCAGCAGGTACCTGCACAAAGCTTCCCGAAGTCTGTCACAACAGAGCTTCACAAATCACACCTTTACGTTGACACCACCTTTGCTCGAGTCATGTCAGAAGCTTGCCCCGACCTCGGCCTAAATCAAACATGACAGGATTCGGATGATCCCTGCGGGGTCACTCCAACGGCCGCTCCAGGACGGGTGGGCAGCCCTGCAGCTTGCATGGCCAACAAAAGAGCATGGGTAAAATCAACGAACGGACGGATGAGGAGGGGGTGGTGGGGCCTGCGTCTGGAGCAGCTCCGGGTCACAGGCCTGTCCCTCTCCACGCGGGGCCTGTCGACTGCTGCCAGCATGGTGACTGTCACAGCAAGAGAAGCCGCCGCCGATTGTGACGATGCGACGATCCACTGCTCCCTTGCGACTTGAAACGCGCAACCCTTGACCGAATAGGGGGTGCAAGCCTACCACATGTATGCACACATACACTGAAGCAGAAGACATGCACAAACAGAGACAGACACGCGAGCACATGCCCCAAGCCGCTCCCAGTATGTGCCTGCAGGATTCGTCGGCTTCGGTACTGTTGCCTGAACACCGACTACATGCTTGCATCGAGCAAAGTGCAGCTGCGAGACTGCAATGGTTTACGGCTTTCTGGCATTAGACAAGTCCCATGTCCAAGTTGTTTGTTTCTCCTGTAGCATTTTGATTTTGAACACTGGTAAGGCGAGAAAAATTTAGTCTGTACAATACTAAATCAACCCGGTGAAGCCTCTGCCAACCAGTATGCCTCCCGTCCTTGCAGTCTACGCTCAGCCACTGCGGCCGCACAAGGCGGCCACAACGAACATGCCGAAGGTTCTATGTCTGAACTCTGAACCCTGAAGGTGTTGGCTGCGCGCCTGTCAGCACCGACGCACCCGGACCATTCCGTCCAGAAGCTCAGTTCGCAGTTCCGATCACCGCAGGGCTCGATCTCGCACTCCTGGCAGTCCCAAGTTGACAAGGCATACTAGGCTGACTCCTTCCAAATCTTGGGGATGCAAGAAAGTCATGTCTGGTTCAACCAGCAGAAAACGGGTCCCTTATCAACGAATTGGCCTTGACCTCATCGCTTCGTTCAGAATCGTCTCTAAGCAACTGTACCAGCTGCTTTAGCGCTGTTGCTTGCAAGACCCGGCAGAAGAAACGTCACAGCAACCTGAAAACTCCCGGGCTGCTGTTGGACTGCCCTAGGACACCGGATACCAATCATCAAGACAAGTGCCCCTACTGGTGCTGTGCCTCGGTGTAGAGAGTGATACTGACGTCGCAAGGCAGTCCGCCGAAACTCTCCTGCACGCAAAGGCGATGAGGTCGGAGACTCACATGTGCTCTGCACGTCCTCGTCGATGTCTCGCATGCGCTGCCTTCTTCCCACGCCACATTTGGCGCTGCACTCGGACCACTCGTGCCATTCCTCCGATTCAGAGTGAACAGGATCTCTTCTCACTTCTCCCTTCTGCACCCCGACAATGGATAAGGCTCCGACGGTGAACTTGCAGTCTACTGCTCTCGCATTGCATGCTTTCCTTGTGCGGGGGTCTCTGTTCAAGGACATCCAGGCACCGTCCATGAAGCATCACAGTGCCACTTTGCCGTCGGGTCACGTCTGGTTTAGTGCTCCGTCGCACTGGCGCCGACGAAGGCTGTTGGCATCGTGGAGCAGCTGGCGAATGTCAGGCCAAATTCGGTCAGGATGTGTGTGACTTGCTGCTACAGTACTTGTGTGCTCTGCGAACCTCGCGCGATCGCATTTGCTGCCCAGTCGGGTCTGAGCAGTCTCCTGTCCAGAGCGTCCAGTCCTGGGCCAAAGTAAAGCTGACCCTCTGACATCCGCTGCTTGGAGGCGCATCAGACTTTGACCCCTGCCGAAAATTTGCAATCCACGGTCACGTCTCCCTTGCACTCCGGCGGCATGTATGCCTGACCAGATGCTTCCTCTCCTCTTGCCGTCACAGCGTTTAGTGTCACATGCCGTGAGCCTGGGAGTCAACTGTCATGCCGTGGCAGGGCTTGCCGCAACTGAGTTCCAGCAGCACGGTGAAAAAGCAAGCTGCCGAACCAGATTGGAGCGCTCCAATGACGTGCATGAAAACAAAAAGCGTCTTCTGAAGATTTCTGAAGGGTGAGCCTATAATTACAAGGTGCAGCAGCCATCTACATCTATGTCGAGCGCACGGCTCTCATTTGTGACCTTGACCTTCTCCCCTTCAATCCAGGCTGTGTCGCAGGCTGGTTGTTCTGACGTTCAAAGGCCCGACGGCGGTAGCGCAATCCTTGCTCAACAGTCCAAGGCTTCTTTGACTAGTCCTTTACATAGCGGTCTGCAAGGCATGAACACACTGGGCATCCGGGCCGCTACACTCCTGACCCGGAGAGACCTTCCAGGAGGTCCACTCTGCGAAGACGCAATCGACGGGCTCGCACCTCGGGGGAAGCAACACACTGCGACTTCGGCGCCATGGTGTGTGCCACGTCTGATTTGCCAGACAGTGAGCTGCTCACGTGTCACACTCCTCCGGGCTGGGGCAAGTCTCCCAGTCGGTCTCGGACCCCAGACAGTCCTTGGTCTTCATACATCTTCCGCTGGGACCAGCCGCAGCAAGCAGCATCGAGACCCTGGCCGTGTCGTCCGGCAACATGTCGCAGCCCAGCTTCTTGTTGGCACCTCGCGCTGTTTAAAATCGGAACTGCAGACTGCAAGATGCTCCCTCTCGTAACCGGGGAAGCGGCAGCAGTACCGTACCTTGGCGGACTCCCAGGCATTGGGCAGGTCGGCATAGCAATCGAATGGCTCCTGCCCATGTCCACAGATGCAGCAATCTGAATGTGTATTAGGGCAGCAACGTGCAATGAGCCATCAAACAGCCACTCGCCTACTGTCACGGTGAGTCTTGCAAAAGGGCAAAGCGACTTTATCGATCTTGCCTCCGGCTTGGGTTTCGGCATCTCCTTCGAAGCAAGCTCCAGGATCGAGACTCAGCTGGTGGCGATCCCCGAAACCACGCATCAATCATCATGGTCCTTGTGGAAGCAGTGTAGTACCTAGGAGCCGTGCGCGAGTCCAGCACCATAGATGCTCTGACTTGTACGCAGACTCACTTGGGCCAGGCTGAGCCTCCGACCAGGTGCATACCCCAAGGATCATTGTGGTCCGTCCTATGAGCGCATATCTTTCCGTTCTCGTGGTAGATGTGGAACCTAAGCCACCAAGTGATCGTGGGAGCCGGAGGACCGGACATGTGGGCAAGCCTCAGTTTTCGTCCAATTCTCTCCATCCCTCAGCCTCCGACGTGTCGGGAAACTCACCCGGCCTGCCCCTCTGGGAAGCCTCATCATCACAGTAGATATCACCCGGATCATCGACCTCAGCACCGAAACAGCGCACTGATCCAGGGCAGAAGCAAGGACAGTATGGTCCCGACACACTTGGTCGATGAGTGAAGGCTGCTGCCAACCACTAGCTCCACCATGCCAACGAACCGCGACGAGCCCTGCCACGGAATTCACTTGGATGGCTGGCCCCTTCGAGAACTTCGAGAACTCAGGTCCTGTCCTTGTGTGTTGGCGTCTCCCAATGGCCAA
This sequence comes from Symbiodinium necroappetens, assembly GCA_905231915.1. Lineage (NCBI taxonomy): Eukaryota > Dinophyceae > Suessiales > Symbiodiniaceae > Symbiodinium > Symbiodinium necroappetens. Next base: position 15,579 of record CAJNJA010104252.1, read on the forward strand.
CCTGAAGCGATACAGACTCGGAGGATCCCTGCACATAAGCAGCAAAGCACGGCTTTGCAGGGCCTTCGTGCAGGAGACCACCTGGCATTCGGCAAAAGCTCACTCTCACTGGAGACCTTTTTTTGGAGAGGAACCTAACAAAGGAGCCACACAAGAGAAGCCCTCGGAGAAGCTCGGAACCCGGCCAAGTGAACTCCCCAGGGCGACGCCGCGTCCGTCCGTTTGGCACAGATCCTCCCCAGGTCATCCTCGTAGATCTTGAACCTTTAGGATTTTTTGGAGGGAGTTCTCCTCTTTTCTCTCGCCTCTTGAGTTGGGACGTTGAGCGGGCATGGGGCTTTTGATGGTTTCCGACTCGCCCCTCAGGGGACACTCTCTCCGCATGCGCAGCTACTGCTGCTTTGCCTCCTCGGCCCTGTCAAACAAGTGTGCCTGACGTGCCCGATTTCGAATATACCAGTACTTCTGACTGGGCAGAACCCCACCGAGGCACGACAGTTTTTTCCCACATCAAGGAGCACCGATGACTCCATCACAGGAACTCATTCAGCAGTACCAACCAGGAAATTTTTTCACATGCTCATGATCAACCGGAACTCATCGTGTCCCGGCATCAGTCTGGAACCGGTCATATCTCAGTTCTGCAAACAACTGACCAAAATCGGATCTAGCTGCACGACCACAATATTTAGTGAACGCGGGCCGTGTGCAGCCGGACGTAGAGCCGGGGGTGTTGAAACTCTTGCTTTGAAGACGGCTACTATCAAGACTGACACTGGGCCAGCAGCTTGTCTTCAGGATCTTCGGGACCGTCAGCCTGCCACGCTGCAGAGCCACATCACCAAGCAACACTTCTCTCCCATGCTTGCACCCCAGTCTTCCGAAACAAGCCTTCCCACACACTGAAACCCAAAGTATTCCGAATCCTGAACATGTATTCAACAATCCCAGAATCCAATCCCAATTCCGAACCACCTCCCCGCACCTTAAACCTCAAATGGCAATGGCAACCAAACAATCCACCATGACAGGCCAGAGAATGAAGAGCAGCTTGTCCCAGCCCTCAACCTGTACCACTTGCAGCAAACACTCCATTTTTGCATTGCAGGCTCTCAGAGATTTCCACGCTTCTGTCCCGGATTCAGTTCCTGACATTCCTGACTTTGTCCATGCCACAACCTCTGACCTGGTCATCAGATCCCCCTGCGCTGCTTGCCTGTGCAGCCTCCTTCGGGCACTGGAGCTTTCCAGGTGGCCACACCTCGGGTCCAAGGCTCTGTGCTCCGAAGCGTTCCGACATGTTAGTCTGCTTTTGCAGGCGTGCGCCTCCGAGCCTTTCTGTTTGCGCTCTCTCTTCTTCACCACAGCCAAAAGAGCAAGAGAATTCCACCACCCCTGGCTCTTTTGCTTTGCTCGGGGGCATGAGTTGAGGGCAGTCGCCTCGACCTTCACATTCGCGCAACCCCATACATCACATGGGCAGAAGGGCTCGGCTGTAGAGAAAAAGCGGGTGCCCCGAACAAAGAGAAGGCCCAGGCTGTGCGCTTGCTTTGGAGCGGCACATCTTCCCGAGGTCGCAACAAGCAGTGTCAGGCATGTCTTAAAACACGGGAACGAAGAGGTACTCTCGCGGTCAGCACCCGGTTCTCTCTTTCTTTCTTTCACCCGGCCTGAGGGGGGCGAGCCCGCCGTTGAGGGACGCCTTACTGTTGGTTGGGCACGCGGTGTTTGGTTCAAGCAGTAACTCCGACCCCCCGAGAACACACGTCACTGCGTCCAGGTTGTGCACTACTGCTAAGAAGTGCACCACTCTCTTCGTGCATGTTCTCGGGTCGCCGCGTGCTGGAAAGTGTGGCAGGCAGTTGTTCCGCCCCTGTTGTGCCTCGCCCCTTTCTGAAGTTGGCACACACAAAGCTCCGTACACACCCGCATGAGCTTGGGCTGAAAGGCGGCTCTCTCTCTCTCTCTCTACCAGGCTTGGGGGTCGGGGCGAGTCCTCCCCTTCCCCCGCACGCTGCAAGTCCTGGCAGGTTTTTAAGGTCTCAAGGGGGGTTGCCCCCGTTGAGCTCGGCTGTACAAGCCTCTGCACCGGGAGTGCTTTGTAAACAGCGCAGACCACTGCACAACTAGTAGCACCCAATCAAAACACGACACCCTTTGCAGGTAACTCCCTTGCACTCCGGCACTAACAGTCTGAGTCCCCGGCCTGGTCGAAACAAGCACAGCGAACAAGACACATGCCACATGGTAACAGAAATGCTGCCTGAGGCCCCCCCCTTTAGACTGTTTGAATGAGGCTTTCTTTCGTTAGGGCTGTGGACTAGGGGTGCTCCCCTAGAGGGGCTCTCGCTCTCTCTCTCTTTGCTTTGCTTTGCTCGGGGTATGAGGAGGCGGCAGCCCCCTTCCCCGCGCTCCAAGGCAAGCGCTCTCTCTTTGCTTTGCTTCGGGGTTGAGGTGTGGGGCCTGCTCTCTTTCTTTCTTTCTGCAGGGCGTAAGGGTCGGTTGTCCCGACCTTCAGGCCATTGGCCCGCCCCACCACCCATTGTTTTATTGAGTGGCACGCTTTGGGGCCTCACTGACTGCTGAAACTGGAGACAAAGCGTGTGGCTGATCCCATGTTGTAAGCCCCCGACCCCGAACACTAGGACCCCCAACCCGCCTCATCTCCGCGCCCCTATGGCTTCGCTGTGGGGGCTTGCAATATATGGAAGAGCCTTAATGCATCCCCACGGTTTTCGTGGCGAACCTTTAATTGGGGGGTTTCCACACTTGGGTTGCAGGCTGAGGGACTTGTTAGGGGCCCAAAAGACAGCGAGCGGACCCCCCATGTACGAGACAAGCCAACAAGCCCACCACTAGGCCTGCTCTCTTCTTCTTCTTCCCCAGGGCATGAGGGGTCGGTTAGACCCCCCGGCCAGTTGG
>CAJNJA010104263.1:0-18499 GCA_905231915.1 Symbiodinium necroappetens
CGGTGGGTTCTCAGTGGAGGGCCAATCCTCCTCGGAGCAACCGGATATCCAGCAATGATCGACATCCAACTCACTGTCGGACAGAGTACGTCCAAATGCTGGCTGCAAGGACATGATCTTGGTGCTCCGCTGTTGATGCCGAGACGGAAGTGCAAGAAGCAGCGGATGGAAAAGCACAGAATGCAGGGGCTGGTCATTGCATTTAACTGGACCAGTTTGTGTCGTGCCTTTTGGACTTCCGTCGAGCGCCATGCGTCCGGGTCATGCTGTGGCAGATCGGGCTATGCTGTACATAAGCGCTTTCCGAGAAGTCAACCCATTGTGTCCGTTTTGTCGTCAAAGGGGCCGGTACTTCAGGCCTTCAGGCATACCTTCCCTGCACTGGCTGGGTTTATCAGGTGATAGAGCATTTTGCCTGAAATCCTGAGTTGCCGAGGGTGGTGGGCTCGATGCGAGGATGTGCGGACGACAAGCGTGGCCCCCGGCGAAAGCCTGGTGGCTAAGAGTCCCGTACATGGTCACGAGGTTGGGTGGATACCACCATGTCGGAACGGAGCTTTGGTTTCCGCTGCTAGACGGCAAGTTCTGAGTTTTTGTGAGGGGTGCTTGGCACCGTGGTTATGTGTGCTTACCTGGATGCTCTGATCCCATCAGGCATGGTGACTATCTGAATGGCGTGATGTGTCGGTATAGGGAGTGTGTCTTTGGCTCGGATCCTTTCGTGTCGGCTATTCTGTGTCTTCCTGCACGTCTGGTTCAGGTTTTCCTCTGCTTCCCAAGGTTGGAATTCCGGCCGGAGAAGATCTGAGCTGTGCAGATGGGCTTTACTTTCCGCCGGGCCCCTCAGGCAGTTTTTGACAAGACGCCGCGGGCCGAGTGGTTTTTTTTGCCTCGAGGCAAGACGCCGACGCCGTGGCCTCAGCTGTGCCGTGATGGCCGGCACGTCACGTCCCTCCTGCAAAGTCAAGGTGCTGGACCACCATGGCTACTTCAAAGCGGGGACCCTTGCAGGGATGTCGGGCAGTGGGTGCTTGCAACCCAAGACAAAAGCAGGTGTTGGATAACGGCTTTTGTGGGACCGGCAACAGCACGGGCACAGTGCACGACGTGATCCTTGCGGGGGCCTTGGGAGGTTCGGACTGTGTTTGAATGATACCGGCATTGGACTCTCGTTCGACTGCCGTGCTGTGCGTCTGATGCTGGAACACACAAAGGGGACCTCCGAACACATGCGGTATCGCACAAGAGTACCAGGTACATGAATGCACACCATGTGGAGTTGTGCCTCCGCAACACGTGGATGTGTGCTTCGGGAGGATTTCTGGAAGTCGTTGGTGTCAGCTTCGGTCCATGCTCGGAGTTGTGCAGCATGCATCCAAAATGAAGTCCAGCTGACATGCCAGTGCTTTTCGGATTGGCGACCGCGGCGAGGTTTGATGTGCTGACCTCTCCGTTGCAGGAGGCAATGCATCTTCTTGACCTGCTTGACTGGCTTGCTTCAGTCATGTCATTGTACTAGAAGTTTCCAGGGTTGAAGTGACTAATGCTGCATTTGCCTTTACGCGTTTGTGCGGTATCAATCACATCGTGTGTGTCCATCGCTCAGACTCTTGTGCGACGGACTCGTTGAGGGTACATGCTTGACAGCTCTATCCTCCGAGGACTTCAATGATACGACCTCTGCTAAGCAGCATGTACTTTTCCAAGTTTCTCAGGAGCATTACTGTTGCTTGCAGAAGTTTAAAATAGTTCAAAAGATCCAACCGCCTTCCTGACTTGGAACACTGACTTGCGAACACGGCCTCAACTTGCAGTTGATAGGAGTTACACTGAGCGCTTCTGCAGAGGTTCCCCCCGGCGTTGGAAATCTAAATCAGTTCGACCATCAACGGAATATCACTGCCACCTCGATCACCTGATCAACCACGCCCAAAAAGGCAAAAAACCACTGCAAAACTGGCGCAGCTGACAGAGTGACAGCACGACGACTGGGGGGTACTCAAGACATGTCAAGGAGCCCCATAACCCCGAACAATCTGACTAGCTGGAGCTGGATGCACTTTTTTGGCAGGGTTTTTTCCTTTTCCGCTTTCGGTGTCTGCGCTGGTTGTATGACACTGAGAACACATCCTCAGTGGACTATGAGATCGTAAGATTTTGCTCCCCATGGCTCTCCCAGTGGCTCTCCCTACCTGAGTTTCCTCAAAGATACACAGGCTGCGGGGACGCTGCCGACAACAAGCACTTGTAATTTAGAGGCACCACTCACCTTGCAGGACTAGCAAGCAGCCACCCCCGCCACCACCACCACCTCCACCGTCGCCACCGCCACCTCCGCCGCCGCCACCTAATTTGAAGCACGACCACCACAAGCACCAGCCACTACCGCCACCGCCGCCGCCACCACCGCCACCAGTTTCAGTGTCAGGGAACTGTTGCGGAGATTCCGCAATGGGTACCATGCTCGCTTTCACATCATGCATGGAGACTTTGGTATGTGCCAGGCAGCAGTTTGTTTTACTGTAAGTATTGAAATTGAAAGCGAGAAAGAATCAGCTTGGACAAGTTTTGGTAGATGTTGGTTGCTTGGTTGAGGATGGTTGATGTTGGTTGCTTCCACTTTCAACGGCCCTGGTAGGTTGGTACGTTGTTAGATTCCTGCTAGCTAGATTGGTCGTGCAGCACGTGCATCCGCACACATTCCTCACGTGTTGCCTTGCCTATGAAAACCACTATGAGCTTTGACGTGCGGTCAAAATAGTTTGCCATTTTTGCCTAGCATCCATTTATGGGGGTTTGCATATGTAAGGTGATGATTTTTGCGATTTGTATGTCATATGTCTTTGGGGACACATGGCGCCTGTTGGGAGCTCTTGGCTTTGCACAGCCATGGCCCGTGATGAATAGCAAGAATCATTGAACTTTTTGTACATCTCTGCCATCAGCTCGTTTCACTCACGGCGCCATTTTCCAACACATCCCTTTTTGTTGTTGCACCATAAGAAGACTTTGCCAAATCTCCCTTGACTCTTTGCCAAACAGCTGCATGTCAAGAGAAGAAAGATAGAGAGTGAGAGAAACAGCCGAGGAGTGCAGTGCAGCATGTCAGTCTCCAGGATTCAAGTCTTGAAAAAGTTGGAGCTTCCTCCGGGACAAACTCAGGCTACTTTATCTTTCTTGAGAAAGTCACTGTTTTTCTGTCCCTGTTGAAAACGTCGCTGAATGAGGTTTGCGCTGGCAGCCCTCAAATTCGACATGCACCTCGTCAGACATGCCTGCAAAGTGCTGCAGCAGAAGTCGTTTGAATTTGTTTCTGCATTTTCCGTGTTGCACCGATTTCCGGAAGCTTTAAATTTAACCCTTCTCAGGGCCGGCCCTGCCGGGGGGTCGATGTGTACAAATAGTCGTGCGCTCATGGCGCCCGCCATTTCGAAGCGGGTCGCGGCTAAAAGCCCCCGGGGGCTTGCAGGTCGCTGTGCGGCCTAAGAAGACGGGGGGTCTCTCCTCTTTTTTTGCTCAGCTTCGCTGCGTTTTCCACAGAAAATTGTACTGCTTGGCAGCCCTTGAAGAGCTTGTCCAGCCTCTCGCGCTCTCCCGCGCTCTCCCGCGCTCTCCCGCGCTCTCTCGCGCTCTTCGCTCGTCTGTCCCGTAAAGCGCATTGTCATTGTGAAGTCATGCTTGGGCCCAGTATGGCCCAGTCGCCTCCCTGTGAGGGCACTCTGCCTCCGTCTGCAAGAAAAAGGAAGGGCTGTCCCTTGCAGCATGGTGGTCCTGCTCCGAGCAGAAGCAGTGCCGACGCGCCGCCGAAGCGCCTCGCGCGGCCCGCCCCGGCTCAGTTGCAAAGGGCTACTCGGGGCTGTGAAAAGGCGCTCGATGCCAGGACCTCAGAATCAGTTGGAGAGAGATGCAAAAAAAAACAAGAAGCCTATATTATACAGCTTTTGTTGGTTTCAGACTCGTGGTGTTTTGTGCAGTTCTTACCTCTGCTCTGAGGCCCCCATGGACCGGAGTGGCTCCCATAGTCGCTCCCATGCAACAACCACGTGTCGCATCATGCATCATGCACCAGCGGCATCGCTTGGACTTTCCGGGCATTCCTCATGCGTCCGCTTGCACATGCCATGCCCATCTCTAGGTGTGCACTAAGCTTGCGTTCGCATCTCTCTCACATCACTACATAAATTGGCTTCCGATTCTGTATTGCTTCGGTAGATGCACGATCTATTCAAGTTTATTCCAGTTAGGTCTGTTTGTATTGGCCATTCAGTATTTTGTTGCTACAGCAGTAGCCGGAATCTGGTGCGCACCTCAGCTTCTTTCAGAAGTGTGCCTTGATTTCTTCCACGCCACGCTGCAACAGACACAGGGATCCCTCTGCGAACAGGTGTACATAGGCACGGCGCACGCTTGCCAGTGGCATAAGTGCCCCAGCTATGGCTGTCGCTCGGCTAGCACTTGGCAGACTTTGGGCGGGTTTGGGCCTTGGGAAACTTCGCATCATGAGGCCGTCCCTGTCTGGTGCCGAGTTTCTCCTGTCGCTGAGTTGAGCGCATCCTCCCCTGCAAGCGATGAGCGATGTGTCTAGTCCGAGGCTTCTCGAAGGGACATCCGTGATTTCAAGCGGCCCTCGCAGCGATCCCCGCAGCTAAAGGCACCGGAAGGGACTCGGAGGGGGAGGGAGGGAGGGCCCCTGGAGCTCTGGAGGCCGCCCCAACTCCGATGCTTAGCTCTGCCCATGCCGGCCGCCGAAATGCGCTCGGGCCCCAGCGCAGCTCAGAGCCCGGCGCGCTTGTCTGCCTGTGACTCGAAGGCAGCTGCAAGTCTCCTGTCTGGAACAGGAGGCCAGAGCAAGGCAGGGGAGAGCGCATGGGCCACGTGAGCGAATTTCGCTGCAAAGCACCCCTTACGAGGCTGAACGAGTATGCGATGACTACGGAGGTCGGAAACCGAGCTGTGTAGATCGCTGGAGTGAGGGCATTGCATCCGAAGTTTGAATCTGACCCAGCCCATTCTCAGCCCGTAGTGGCATCTCCCTTGCTACACTGGCAAGTGCGCTCTTTCTTAACTCTTAATGCTGTCGGCCAGCAAGGTGAGGGAGCGCATGAATCGCTGTGTTCACGCTCTGGAGGAGTGACGGGCAAGTACATGCACTATGTGTCATGGCGTACCATCATGCTTCGTGCATCGCCCTGGAAATACCGCAGCCGACGAGGAAGTTGTTACCTCATTGGGCCCGAATTGGCGTGTTCCCCCGGCTGGACTTAACAGATTGTTTGTCCTGGGGCAAAGATGTTTAGTCCTTCTGCCGGTGTACTCGTGCTCTCAGGTTAGCCCTTTTGGCAGTGCCGCCAACGGCTTTGGTACAAAGGCAGGAAAGCCGTGCCCCCTCCAGCGTTAAGTCGCGAGATGTAGTGGCGCTGCAGTTCTCGGACCTGGATGCAACGTGCTATGAGCTTCCCGAGGAGGGAAAGGAGCCGAGCTTTGGTCACTGCAAGGGGCAAAGTCATGGGCAGCTCATGGCAGCTCGCAGACAGGAACCAGAGCAACAGCAGCCTGCAGCTGAAGTTCTGAGTCGGGGCCCTTAGTCGGCCTGCAAAGACTGCGCGACGATGCTTCGACTTCTCTGAGGTGAGCGTCTCGCGCCCTTGTTGCGCAAGCACAAGTCGTTTGACATCGCGCAGGAGGCGGGCGACGAGCAGCGCTTCGATGATTCGTCTACGCTTTCCACGCTCAGGTTTTACATGCTCGCGTGCCCATCTTGAAGCTCTGCTTTGAGGGCAAGTTGGAGGCCAGGAACAGAAGACATCGTGGCCCCTTGAAGTGGCTTGTCAGAGGATCGAAAAAAGACGAGTCCTTCAGGTGGACCTCTCGTGCCACAATACGTTACCCTTGCAGAATACCAAGTTGCTGAAGGCCGGACTTGGGTAATCAGAAGCGATGCTTGAGTATGAGCGTGCCAGGCATATTCCACCCTGGATGACAGGGTAAAGGAGCTGGTGATCCTGGTGAAATTGTGGGCGAAGGCGTCATTTGCAACACTGGATTGCCGTACAGTGCCGTGACATCTGCAAGACTCGACTCTCCGCCTGGCTGTAACCGCGAGATCTCGCGTTGATGTGATTCTGCAACTCGTGCTCAGCCTGCAGTCCTGCCAGGACAGAGGAGTTTGTGGTGCTTCTCGCTCACACTTGTCGTCCTACGCCCTGACGCTGATGGCCATCTACTTCATGCAGGCGCCATTTTTGGGTGCTGGGCTTTTCGAACCTGGTCTACGACCCGTACGCCATATTTGAGGTGCACCCAAAGATCAGCCTGCCCATGCTGCCCCCGCAAGCTTTCAAGGCAGGGATCCTTGCTCCGCGGGATCCGCTGCATTTTTTGAACGTGCACTCGATCCGACATGCTCCACAGAGTCAGCATCACAGGACGACAGCCACGTCGACGTCGGGGCCAAGGTGGAGGCACGCTCTGCGTAAGTGGTAATTCGATGTCAATGGACATTCGCCATATAGCTGCTACCAGTAGCTTCCTCTGGCGAAAGGCTGCCCGCAGCTCTTGGTCATGCCGGAGGGCCCAGGCGTCCAGGGAGTCTGCCGAAGGCTGCGGCCGCATCCGCCAAACTGGTACTGCGCACCCGTGAGTCGACGCGCTTGCAAGTGCAGCCACTCCACCACTCAAGCGCAGCGATCAGAAGATGGTGCCTAGCTCGGCTGCGTCCTGAGGCAATCTCAGCCTGGGACAATTTGTCCTGCGGTTCTTCAACTTCTACAGCCTGGACTCGAAGGGACGGAATAAACTGAGCTGTGAGCGCCAGGAAAAGCCTGTCCCTGGCCAGGAGTTCAGCTGGGGCTCCGAGGCCGGGCCCCGAAACCAAAGCGCAAGCCGTATCGTTGGGCAGCCTTTCAGATGTCTCTTTGCATTCTCTGTGCAAAAGGCGCATGGTCATGTGAAACTGCAAAGCAGATCCTTTAGAAGTGCCTTGGTTGCCGAGGTCGTTTCTGTTCGTCTTCCAAACCGCCTGGACGCATCTGAGAATCATCTGGTGAAACTGAAGGGAAGGCTGGATGCTAGCATGGTTCCAAATCCATAAGGGGCGATGTAACATAGCCGTACGGCTCGCTGAACAGGAACTTCCGAAGACTGCACGTGGAGGAGCTCGCAGAGATCGAAGGTTGAAGGCTTCTCCTTGAGCCCAGCACCGAGGATCCCGTCGACGAGACACGCAACCTCAATTGCGTGCTTGGCGATGCGCAGGATCTCTGCATTTGCTACCTGATCTGATTGTGAGCAAGGGTCATCCTACTGACTGCAACAACTGGGCTGCCCACAAGTATGGTCCTTATAATGTCATGGATAGTTGGCAAGTTGGGGTCCAGGTAGAAGCTGCACTTCTGCGTGTTAGCTTTCAGGAACTAGACACAACAGTCCGTGGCAAGGCCATGACCGCTTGACTTGCGAGAGCTAGGTGAGTCTTTTGGCTCAATGTATGGGGTATGGGTTTCACGTTTAAGGTTTAAATTTGCCCACTGGCTCACGGTCCCGTGAGTGGTAGCAAACAAGATGAGACATGTGACCGCCCCACCATGGGCCGTTTGCGAATTGCTTTGTAACAGCTATTTCGCACAACAGCTGTCGCAAATGCTCTTACAATGATGCTAATGCTGTCGGTGAAGCAGAGGGAGACGATGACGAGGATGCTCATGATGATGGTGATGATGATGCTGTTGATGATGGTACTGAAGAAGAAGATGATGATGGTCATGATTACTAGGATAATGGTGATAATGATGATGATGGTGGTGGTGATGATGATGATGTTGAAGAAGCCGTCAGATGACGACGACGATGATGATGATGGTGATGATGTTGATGATGCTGCTGCTGACGATGGTAAAACTAAGATATCTAAGATTAGCGGCTGACAATGACGACGATGGCAGCCAGAAGCCAATCACGGTGTTAGGGAAGATGTCTGAGGAATGTGATGCTACTGATGATGGTAGATCTGCAGCTGTTGCTGATGGTAATGATGATGATGGTGCTGATGATTCACTCGGAGTGTTGTTAGATGCGAGCAGAGCTCCTCCTCCTCCTCCTCCTCCTCTGGCCTCCCTGCCTCTCCCGTCACCAAGCTCTCGTCTTGCCAGCAAATTGCAAGGTCACATCCTGCTTCTTCATTGGTCAGTTTGTCTTTTTGCATTTGCACTGAATCCCTGGAACTCAACCTGTTTCTGATTGGCAGGAGATTGAACTACAACGAGCTTTGGCGGACCACTTCTGCCACCAGCTTCTTTTGGCTTTGCACTTTTTTGGCCGCTTTGTGAACGTGAGACACGAGCACGAGACGCGCAGGAGACATATAGCCGCCTGCAAGCCAAAGAGCCGGTGAGTGGTGGCCCCAGCGCCTTCGGCCTTTGGCCGTTGCCGTGCTCTGCGTTGCGGCGTTGCGTTGCAGGCTTGGGCACTCCGCTTGAGGAGAGCCGCCTTTCTGCCGGCTGTGGCGTAAATGCGCAAAGCTGTAGAGCACCGGATCTCAGGAGACTCAATATGCTGGAGCTGACCTTGCGTCCAGCCCCGGGCGCACTGTCACAATCAAGGTGTCCGGCCCAGGAAGCCACCTTCCCAAAATTCGAGGTTTCCCTGCTTCCCAGACTGGACCCCACATCCTTTGCCAGGTCTTCGAGCACCTCCTGCAAAGCTGTCCCGAGGAGGCAGATCTGCCCCCTGCCATCATGGAGGCGGGTGCCTCCCTTTGATGGCTGCAAGGATCTCCGTGTAGGAAGGCGGGTTGATGTAAAGTCACAACCAGAACGTGCATGCGTAGCATTTTGCTGCAAGATTTCCGAATCCGACCTAGCTCTTTTGCGTCGCATCAGCCATGATGTCCGTTCGCGCAGTTGCTCTTGCAGTCCTGATGGCACTGTTGGCCTTCTGCCTGCAGGGCTGCAGTGAGGATAGCACAGACACTGCGGCGGTCACAACGACCATGGCCGACAACATGACGACAGTGACAACTACAACGACGACCATGGATGACAACGTCACCACAACAACCATGGATGCCAACACCACGACTACGACCGAGGATGACAACACGACCAACACCAGTCGCTTGCTGCTCTAGTCGAGGTCTGCAAAATCGACTCCATGGTACAGGCATCGGTCGGACCAAGACAGGTCTCAGAAAACTGTTTTGACCGAGTGTACAGGCAAAAGAAGCACACTACGACACTTTTGCACACCTGCAAAAACAGCAGGTCACGAAAGCTGTAACACAATTCTGTACAGGCAAGCACCACGATCACCACAGGAGTTGCACGATTGCGGTGAAGCAGAAGAAGATCTGCTTTCGCAGTGTAAGATCACGTTTCGAGCGGCCTGTCCGCGCGAGAAAAGGGTGCCTGCAGAAGCTTTTGGATGCTTATCGCTCCATCCCGCGTACATGGCATCTTAATCTGAGGCAGGACTGTTGCCTGCGAACCGAGATTCCCACCACATCTTACCGAGTTCTCAACCTGGTCTTCGCAGGCGGCCCACCGCCACGAGGCCGAGAACCTGATCAATATCCGGCAGCATAGCCTCTCAGAGGTGCGGAAGCAAAGGGATCCAGAGTGGGTTCCCGAGATCTTCTGAGGCTTCAGGCGCTTTGTTGGGCCAGTTTCCTCTCCTGTTTGGTGCATACGCCTGCACATGGTACATTGCGAGTTTTTTGTCGCATCTTCGGTGCACTTGGGGGGGGGGGACATTGTAGGGTCACCGAGGTTGAAGATTTTGGCTTTTCAGGCACTCCATCTTGTCTTGCTGAGCGATGCTGAGCGTGGGGTTGATAGCATCATCCATGGAGTTCCCCATGGATGTGAATATGTGATCTGGAAATCGGGTTTCGGGAGTTTTGAGAAGGTCCCGGGTACCTAGACACACACAACGACCTGACTTACTATGCGTCGTGTTGTGTTGCATGGCAGCCGTACTGACAGACGAGGGTTAGGGGAAATTGCGCAACAACCCGAAGCCCCCAAACCCACAAAACCCCAAACCCTAAACCCCCTTCCTGTGGGCTTTTTTGCGAGGCGAGCACTGCTGCTAGCTGCGCTTCTAGCACTGATGAGGAGCCCCGTAGTTCGGGGGTATGGTCGGGATTGGCAAGAGCTTGGAGTTCGGTGTCTCTTCGGAAAGGTTGTCCTACTTTGGCAGGGCAGGTCCCTATAGCTGATGGCCGGTGTCGCATACACAGCTTTGACGTGCCCGCCGGTCCACTGTCACATTCGCCGTGCCTCCGTTGATTCGTAAAAACTCTCCTGGGCAATTCGAAGGCATTAACCGCGACAAGCGGTCGCTCGTGCGTTTTTTGACTTTGCATATCTGGAGATTGGACAAAGACGCCTCTGCCCCCGCAAGGAACATGGCGCGGCACAGGGAGAGGGGGAGGCGTGGCCCGGAACCGCGATTGCTCCTGAAAGGTAATTAACAGATACCCTGCACTTAAGAGCTGTTCTGTGTGCTCCTTGTTGCTTGATATGTACATGGTACATGATAGGTAGCGTTTCTTGTAGGGTGCTAGCTGCAGCTGAAGCTTCATGATGCTTTTAACTCGGTGTGATCGTTGTCGAAAGGGATGTTGCTGCTGAGCATTTGTGTGCAGAACTCACCTCGGAATGCCCACTTTCGGCGTGGCAACGGAAAGGCGGGCTGCAAGCAGTTGTCAAGAGCTAACTGCTTGACCGCATGCTGCATCATGTTGCTGTTCCATGGCTGTGAAGGGCTTTAGACCTGCTCTCTGTTTCGCAGGAGAAGCTTCGCCGCGGAAGTGGTGCAGAGGCCTTCCAGATGCGGTGTTGCCTTGTGATGCGTGAGATCGTCCGGCGTCCGTTTCCTCTAGACCCTTAGTGAATCAGATTCACCTTTCGCCAGTGCCTAGTGAGCAGAAAGTCTGGAGAGGGCTCCCCCGACGGCTATGTTGTTGCAGAGGCTGCCAGGACGGAGTTCAATTTGGACTGCTGGCTTTTGGACCATTGTCAACCCTAAGCTGGCTCGCCGAAGGACCAGCCCGATTCTGCAAATGCTGCAGCAGAAGCCGGATCCGGAAATCACACCGGAATTCACAGGGCAGCACCTCGCCAGACGTGGAATTCTGCTCCTATGTTGCATCATCGCATGGCATGTATCATGTGCAAGGATGGCCGGTCTACAGCTGCTCCAGCACCTTGCTTGCACGGTCTTGCACGTTGGGCGAGGTTTCATCCTCCTGTGCGCTGCCGTGGAATCATGGCATCTGAGGATGATTCGCCACGAACAGCCAACGGCCGAACCGGAGCATGGGCTTCTTGTCTATCCGCGGACGCGAGAGGAGAGGGGAAGCTTGCAGTGCTAGCCAAGGCCCATCCCAGCGCAGCCGCCTGCGCAGCCTGGAGCACAGAATAGGGGACCGCAAAAGGCCATGAAGCACATGCAGCAGGCTGTGAAAAAAGGACTTCGCGACGCATGATGCAGAGCCCAGAGAGCAAGACAGTACCGCTCGAAAGTGTCGTGAGGTCTAGCGTTCTAGCGGATGCACCATTTGCCCAACCGCGTCGTGTCTCAGAGTAACTAACCAAGGATGCCAGTGAAATGAGCAGCCAGACGAATCTGATGCTCGATCCCACAGAGGGCACCCAAACACCAAAGACTGGAACAGATCTAGAACTTGCCTGTCGGCGCTGCATAGAGGCTCCCGGAAGCATGTCTGTAGACGACCCGTGCAACCTCGGAGCCGAGGCGCGCAACCCGACGTACCAAGATGACCAACAGCATCATGGCGAAGGCCCTTTGAAGCTTCGGTTTTTGCTCCGAGAACATCTTAGAGCGGCCGCGCTTCAGGTGATGCAGAGTTGAGACTTGGCAGCACATTAGGTACACGCCAGACTCATGGGCTTCAAGATGCGATGGCCAGATGTCCGCCATCTCAGGTGAGGCCCAAAACCACAAGAGCGATGTTGAAGAGAAGGTACATCTGCTAGCCAAAGGCTTCAAAGCCTTCAAACTCGAGCCTTGAGAGGTGTGGCAGTGACCGCCTACGGCCCCCACACCGACGCAGGAGAGCAAGGAATCCCAATGCCCAGGAATGTTTTTCTGCTGGAGTTATCTCCCCATTCAGCATCGTGGAAATCAGAGTTTGGCTCTTGGAGCCAGACAGAATTCGCGCCTCTGCTTCATTGCGTGCACGGGGTGCGGAAAAAAGCATGTTTTTGTTCTTACTGCCAGCATCCCCCTTACCAGCGAGGGCAACTTGGCAGCCGCCGCAGCGGAAGCAACCATAAATCGAAGGAGGGAGAAAAAAGACTGATCTTTTTTAAAGAGGAGGCGGCTCAGCGACTTCCTGTCTTCCTCTTCGCCTGTTGCTTCCGCGCGGAGTTTCACCAGTCCAGCGGCCGTTCAAGGGAAGAACTCCTCGGCTTCAGTTTCTGGGTCATTCGTAAGTACTTGGTTTGTGTGGGTTGGCTGTGCCATGCCGGAATCCCTTTTTTCCAAGCCTCCGAACAACGGCTTCTGGGCTGACAAACTTGTCAATCTGAAACAGACGCGGTTGGCGTTCGGCAGGAGACGTTCACTGTTCCTACCAGGAGCGTTTACACGGTCGCAATGCCGCTGGGGGCCTGCGAACAAGGGGCCTGCAAGCAAGGATCTTTCTGACCTTTGAAGGCCTCCTAGCGTGAGCTAAGAAGCGCGGCGTCGCACGGCACCCTAAAAACCCGTGCGCAGACCCACAGCGGCCCGGGGCCTCCCTGCCTGCCGATGTTCGGACACCAGCTCGCCCTCTGTACAGCACAGCGCGGGGCAGAGATCACTTTGACGTCTGCCTTGCCCCACGGCGACTGTGGAGAAATGGCGTTTCGGCACGCTGTCTTTTTTGGAGCCGAGATGGCCTGTAGTTCCGCGCCCTCAGGGCTAAAGCTCTGTGTTCTTGCTCTGCCGCAATTTTCTGGGTGCAAGCTTCAGCGTATCGTGGACTGTGTGTGGAAAGTGCTTCGACTATGCATAGAACAATCTTGAACACACGCATGAGCTCAGCGCCCTTCGACCACATCAGGAAGTACGCAAGCAGAGGGACTGGAGAAGGAACTGCCTTCACAAGTAGCTGGAAGAATGGCGGAGCGCCATCATGTTCCAGAAAGGTGGGGTCAGGGGAATCCTTGCCAGTGTCTTCAATGACAACCTCTGTTCGCTTCAGTATCAGAATAGAAGAAGATGGAGGCAAGTTGCAAAGTGAGCGAGGGTGACCCAGGAGGTAGAGCTCCGCATGCCGTCCTCTTTTCAGGACTTCGGATGCGGACACCAGTTTGAAATATCAGGTAAAGCAGGTGTCACTTCTTGGACGTGCAGAGTTCGACAGCGCTTGGGAAGTGCACGATATCTAAGACGATGGTGCAACTTCAGCTGGTGGTGATGATGATATTGAGGAAGAGGTGGAGCTGTCGAGAAATGTCTGCGCTGTGCAGCTAAATTCATTCCTTCCGCACTTTCTTGAGGGTCGTGGTCCTTGGAAACCTAGTCCATTGCAAGCGGGATTCCTGCGAGTTGTAGGCGCCGCTCGCCCCTGGCTCTGCCTCTCGCTGTAACCTGCACTGCTGCAGTGGCTGGGCAGCTCAGTGAAATCTCTGTACCATTGTCATCCGGAGGCCACCTTGTTGGAAGGTTGCAGAAAACTTCACGGCAGATGTTGCACTTTCCGTCTGCCGAATCCGAGCCCATTTTTGAAGTGTGTGTAAGATCATGGAAACACTTCTTCAAGGTGTAGGATCCCAGTCGATTTCTGCCAGCTTGAGAGGGTCTGCGATAGTCGGAGAACACGATCCGACATGCCATTCTCATTCACAGCAACTCGACATGCTTCGCAGATGCCATGCCTTCCCCCTCGCGGCATTGCGTGCACAGCAAGGCGCGCAGCGTGGTGTCAGCTTCGAGGCGGCACAGCTGAAACGGCAGGAGAGGGAGAGCCTAAAGGTCAGCCGCGACTTTGCCAGAGCACATGACTTGCGTACGTTGCGACCCACGGCGGAGGGTGCCGCCAGCGTGGAAGTTAGGAAAGCAACGAGTCAGATTGATCGTCTCGTCAAGGCCAGACGGTTCGAAGAAGCGTGGCAGCTGTTCGGAACACTGGATAAAGAGGGTGAAGTCCAGTATTGCGTTGGTTTGAATCTTTGTGCCAAAGCTGGCTGGACGGAGGAGGCTCAGGCGCTCTGGGCAGACATGAAGCATGACTGGAAATCCGTCGTTGCTTACACGACGATGATCAAGATGTATGCCGACACCAAACGGGTGCATCAAGCAGAGCAACTCTTCGAAGAGATGCAGCTGAATGGGATATCACCCAATCTCATAACCTACAACACCATGATTACGGCTTATGGGGCGGTCTCTATGGCCGAGAAGGCAAGAGAGACTTTCGACAGCATTCCCGAAGCCGTTGTCGCAGAGGCGAATCCTTCAAGCAGGGAATCAAGCTATGCGGGGGTGATGTGGGCCTATGCTAGACTTGGCGACTATGCCTCCGTGCGAGAGCTTTTCATGGCTATGACGTCCAAAGGCGTGCAGCCGAACAGGAATCACTTCAACGCCTTGATCATCTCATGTGCGAAGGATGGGCTGGCTGAGACAGCCAGGTCAGTCTTCGAGATGCTGCCCCACTACAACATCCAACCTGAATGTGACACATGGACAGGGCTGCTCTCTTGTCACCGACGCGACCCTAGCCAGTGTAGGAAGATCCTTGAGGAGATGAGAAGCTCTGGCGTCCAGCCGTCGGGACTGACCTACCAGGAGCTCTTGCGAGCGTATATCTATGCCGGCGATGGGCCCAGTGCTCGAGAGATGCTTGACGACATGGAGAAGTTCGGACCTTGGCAGGGTACCCGTGTCACCCTGAAGTTGAGAGAGCAAGCCTTGCAGCTTCCCTAGGTCCGAGCATTCTTAGCCGAAGAAAGCCTAGGACGTCTGACACTGTCAGCACAGAGGCTTCAGAGGAAAAAGCGCGGATTTGCAAGGAGTTCATTGGTCACCACATGAAATCTCGCTCGTCGGCGCGCTGCAAGGTCGCGGGATTGGCGAAGCTACTGGATGTGCAGGCCATCGGCTGGTTTGGGCGCAAGCGGCAATCCGATTAAATCATCGTTCCTGAGACCAGCAGGCTTTTGCTGCGCCGGGGATGCGGAAGCGCCAGGGCCTTCGACTGCAAGTTGAGGGTGGCCTGATCCACCTGAACTTCTGTTCCAGCTCGAAGCAAAGCTTTGCAGGAAGGCATGGTAGCATACCAGTGCTCGCAGCATTTTTGGCTCCTTGGCATCGGCAACATTCCTCGACCGCTCCTTTCCCTCAACAGTCAAACAGCATGGCCCGTGCGATGAGCGTGGTTCTCTTTATTGCATCTCGGCACAACATTCGTCGAAGGACTTCGTGTGCTTTAACTAGCACTTTGACTGATGTTGGTGTCGAAGTGCTAGCCTTCGGAGGTGAAGCCTCAGGTCCCAAAGGCCCCCAGGGCCTCCAAGGGGCGTGTTCAGGTGACAGCCTGCTTCGCCTTCGCCTTCGTCCCGGCGCCTGGACCCATTTCGGCACCTCGCCGAATGACCGCGAGGGCCTCTGAAGCCACAGAGGCGGGAAAGATGAAGCTTTCGAGTCTCTTGTTTTCTTGCGCCTTTCAGCCCTTTGGTGGGTCTGCTGCCTTCAAGCTACGGTTCTACTTGTAGCTGCCGTGCCAGCTGCGCCAGTCAGCTCTGGCTAATGCACTGCGCGGCCTGGCCAGCAAGGGCCGTTCCAGCTGTCTCTTTTCGGCAGCTTACTTACACTGGCTGCCGCTTGCGCCAGGGACCCGGGATCTTGCTGCGGGTTCTCATCTCTCTTTTTGGACCCCCGATGCTGCGAATGCTGGCAGCTAGCTGCTAGCGGATGGATCCCAAGCAGTGACAGAGCACCTAGGACCTAGCATAGCAGTCCAGGGCAGTCCAGGAGCACCGTCCCACAGCTGGAGCCGTCCGGCGACGGCGGGTTCAAGAATCATCGCCCCAAAGCTCTGATGTACCCCACACATCCCTTAACCCTCAAGAGTCCTGGAGGCTTCGTCGTCGGAGGTGGACTGGAATCCCAGCTGGGCTTCCCCAGTGTTGGCCCTGGTCGCCTGCGCCCTCTTTGCTGGGGCCCAGGCACCTTTGCAGTCCTTGCTAGATTGAGCAAATTGGATCCGTTCTGGCTAAGATGCTTGGTTAAGACTTTCTCTTCTGGTTGGAAGGCCGGCTACGCAAACCCATCCACTTCGAGGCAGGGGTGAGCTTTTTCACGCGCGGCTAGGATTTCTTGGCCTGAGTCCTAAGTGTTCAGACGCGAGATCACGCATGGTCTGTGTCGCTCCGCAAGACCTTCGATGTTCCGAACGTAGGAGCAGAGCCATCGTGACAGGTTGGGTAAGGTGGACTTTGTCACGAATCTTCCGGTGCCTCCTGCAGTACTCGAGGCGGGACGAAGCGTAGACTTCGACCCAACCCTTGTGCAGTTGATGAGGGGAAGCAGATGACGAAGGTGAAGCTTGCAGCAGCACCCAGCATCTTGGTTGCCATGTTTGCTCATGCTGCGACTCTTGGTGGCACAGAAAAGTATTGCTTTGTCATGCCTTGTCCAAAATCTCAGGCAGGATGGAGATTGCAGAGAAAGTCCGACAGCAGGACGGGACGGGGCATTGCCCGACCACAGGGACAGTGGTGACAGTAGATGACTCATCGAAACTACTCGTTCTCAGGAGATGGAGTACATGAAGTCGACTTATGTCCCGGGTGGGCCGAAGCCTGTGCGCATCGCCATGTGAGCCCTGTCGTGTCCGGCAGTTGAACAGTGTTACCGTCTACGATAGGGTGCTCACGTTGGGGCGTGCCCGAAGTAGTTGCTGTTGGGACGGAGTGTATCAAGTCCGTCAGACTCTCCGAGTCCTTTGGAAGCACCTCCAGTGAAAGTCAAAAGCACATGGCTGAAGATGGCTCTGTCCTCTTACAGATGTTACTGATTTCAATGGTTCCTCAAGTTCCCTGCCCTGGAAATTTCTACTCCGGGCTTCGTTTCCTTTTTCAAGCGCGGTCGGCCACCCTGCGATACGTTTTGAACCTCTCACTTCGCCTAGATTTCTGCATCTGCCTCGTCAAGACAGGGCGGCCCCGCACCATGTTGCAAGTTTGCAGGCTCATGCCCGCGCAGTGTTCAGGTTCCCGTCGCCAAGGTGCAGACATTCACAAGTGGGGAAGACCGACTTGTGGACCTTTAGACTTAGACTCACAGGCGCTTTGCCAGCGGCCCAAACAGGCTTCCCATGAAGCTTCTTGGCTTGCGCTTCGCTGCACAGCCCAGCGCCTCAGGTGCTCCAGCTCCGTATGGGCGGATTGGAGGGCGGCCCATCATCCCAAATCCAGAGGCACCGCGCAGAGTTATGGCAGGCTCCACGCAGCGCTCTGAAAGCTGCTGAACCCCCCAGGCCGAGAAGTTCCCTGCTGGCGTTCCCAGGGACGAGGAGCAGCTGGAGGTCTAGACATATCGATGTAGGTATCTCCCTCTTTCGGCCTTCCGGGCTTCCTGAAAGTGAAGGCACCTGTCTGTTTTCAGCGGCGGCTTCCGGTTTCGGAACTGGGAGGACGGCTTTCCTGTCATCACTTTGCGGGAGCAGTATGAGACAAATGCCAGGGTCTCAGATCAAGCTCCCGGCGAGCGCCGCAGAAGGAGAATGCTTGGAAGCACTTGCCAACCATGCGGTTCCGAAAATCTCGCTCTCGAGATTCTTTCCGGCCATGCGCAACTCATGCTGAGCACCAGGTGACCATGTATGTGGAGGGACTGGGGCCTTTTCCAGGCCCGGAGGGGTCATCTCATGTCCGCAGCAGGAGGTCGTGGCCGACGTCGCTTTTTGAGTTTCGCACAGCCAGTTTGCAGACAGTGACGAGCCCGGGGGACCCTTCGTCAGGACCCCCGCCGGACTTTAGCAGTGACTGGGATTACATCCCACCGGACCCGGAGGTGTGTGATTGATCTTGCAAATCCATTGTGCATATGTATGTATACATACATACATACATACATACATACACACAGACAGACAGACAGACATACATACATACATACATACATACATACATACATACATACATACATACACACACACACACAAGTGAATAGATGTATGTGTCTCTGCTAGTTGAGACGCTCACGTTGAATGCAACCAACAACCCTCGTGCGGAGCTCTGGAGAGGACGAGGACTTCGATCCTAACGCGCCCTTGCCGCCACCGCCAGAGGAGCCACCGGAGGCGCTTCCTTGAACGCAGGTAGGCCAGGTAGGCCAGGGGTGAGTTCAGATGTCGGCATCACTCTTTGCCTCTGCAAAACTCTGGGAGCTCCTCCTTGCCATTCGACGAAGTACATGTTTCAAGCTCCAGTGTCGTTCGAGGGCGTGACCAACGGAGAAGGGTGAACATACATACATACATACATAC
>CAJNJA010104274.1:0-18498 GCA_905231915.1 Symbiodinium necroappetens
GCCGTTTTCCAGGCAATTCGCAACGGCGAGTTCTCCAAGGGTGAGCCGGAGGCTCACGCCGAGTTTTGCTCGCTGGTTGACAAGCTTTGCAACACGCACGGTGCAGGCACCTGGGATGGCGACAGGTACCTGGTTGTGCATGACTTTCCTTCCTTCGTCGATGCCCAGGCAAAGGTGGATGCAACCTACGCGGACAAAGCGAAATGGTGCAAGCTCAGCATCCAGGCGGCCTCCTCCATGGCGAAGTTCTCCACTGATCGAACCATCTCGGAGTATGCCGACGTGATCTGGGGCGTCAAGCCCGCACCGCGTCCCATGGAGATGTGAGGTGCCTGTTGGTGCATATATTTTGGTGGGCTGCGAGGTGGCGACCGGTCATTGGGAGATCCTGTGGCCGGCCGTCTCGCCGAACAAGGCCCGAACTTGTTTTAACCACTGACGTGTTTGCTCCGGGCACTGTCATCTACGGCTATATTGCGCTTACAGAAACACTCAACGTCTTAGTGAGAAACCCCAAGACCCTCCTACCACGCGTGCCTGGTTGCAGGATCGGCAGCCTTCCCAAACAGGTAAACAGAAGCCTGCTTTGGTGGCTGTCGTATTGATTTCCGTTCTCAGACACACCAGTCTTGCAAAACCTTTCTGCTCGTGACGGAGTCCGGGTAGGAGTCGTTCCGAGCTCAACAAGCTAGCCTGTCCTCGCGGATGGTGAAAAGCCAAAACGACCCTTGCATACTTTGCATCCTCGGCATGCAGCCCTTTGTTCTGCCGGGTTCTGCAGTGTGACGGCCTTTCAGGTACTGTAGCTGTTGGACCTTGGTTTGGTCAATCAATTTCATGCTTGGCCACAACCTGTTGGTAGGGAACGTTGTCTGAGGACGCAGCGAAACAAGCTCAGCAAGGTTCATGCTAGCCAGTCGCACACAAAGCTCCGGGATGTCACAGTGTTGCAGGCTCTCCTGGCATGTCCGTGAATTCAAGCACCTGTATTCAGCCCTTGTGCCCCGGACCCTGCGCCCTTGGCATTGAGGTCTCGGCTTTGCGCTGGCTTGCAACAACTTCTTCTTTGCAGAAGGGCCATTCGCTGCTGCACCAGATGTGCTTCGGCGGAGTTCAGCGGGTTCAAGTTTTGGACGGCTTACGGCTTACATACTTAAATCTATACAGTGTCGAAGGGCTTTGGGAGATCGCGTGAGAGCACCTGCGAAGTGCAGGTGGTTGATCCCCTGATTTATGTGCACTCGGATTCTTAGCATCATCACCCGATGTTGTGCGGGCGCATTGTCCTAAGCTCAAAACCCTTTTTACACCTTAGTCAAATCAGAATTGCCTCTCTTTGGAAGCTTTGCCTCGCGTGTCTCCGGAAATATCGTTCGAGGTTTCCCCCACCAGAAGGACCCCTCCAAATCGGCTTCGTGCTACTTTAAGTTGAAGCGATTGCCATAGTGCACTGGCTTTGATGATTCCTCATGCTATTCCTCATGGGTTCTTGATTAGTATACGTACTCATATTCTGAGATGCCCCGGAACCCTGTTCTAACCATCAGGGCCCTATGTTGCATGGCACACACCGCGAACATATTCACGTCCGTGGTTTGGTGGTGCCCTGTACTATGTTACTTATACTACATTTCATACTATTGCCCTATAAGAATTGCAGTATAAGAAGTAACCCTAAACCCTAAACCTTGTCATTTATACTACATGTCATACTATTGCCCTATAAGAGTTGCAGTATAAGAAGTAACCCTTAACCTTAAGCCTAAACCCTAAATTAGTGGACATAGATCCTCAGCCATGCGAGAGGGAAAAACAACTCTAAACACTTCTTATACAGACCCTAAACCTTACACTGTGTCGTCTTCCAAAGGAGTCCGCCCCAGCAGTTCTCGGAAGCCTGCTCTGGGTGCTTTCGGCTCCTGGCCGTCCTCTGCCAAAGGAACTCGGGCCGTCAGGTGGGGACTCTCTGGGGATCCCTTTTATGGTCGAATCTTAGCATATTCAAGTCTTTATGCTCTCTGAAACTCTTCATGTTTTGATAATCCTACTTGGGCCCTATAACTGGGCTTCAGGAACCCAGGCCTGAACTTTCCCGTGCTTTCAGGGTCTTGCTGTGGGCCATGTGGGCTTTCTTTTTGCGGAGGTGTTGAAGGGTCTCAACGGGTGCTTATGTAGTGTAGTTTGGTGTGTGCAGGAAAGGTTGTGGAACTGTTCCTGGGAAGGCATGGTGTGCGACGTTGACTGATATGAGCCTTCCGTGACCCAGAGCCTTGAATGCATCCTACAACCCAAATCCTAGATTAGGTCGCGAGAGTCTCCTAAACCCAAACAGGAGGTATGCTTCTCTGCTAGGCCTTCAGAGCTGCCTTCTTCGTTAAACCTCCTAGTAGAGCTGAAGCAGCTGAAGGAGCACCACACAATGGCACACTGTTTATCCATACTCGCCAAAACTAGAAGGAAACTGCATTGCGTGATGACGTTCTCTGGATTCGTGCTTTGCATTCTGACCAGGCCCACGCCACGGAGGTGGGAGGATTGCAGGCCTGCTTGCAGTGCATGCCATGGGCCCCAGCGACACAGAAGCGGACAGTACGTTGCGGGAGTCAAACTCTTAGAATGAGGGGCCGGTATACTACTCGCTTTCGTCACGACATCCCGACACGAGAGACTTGAGGTCACAGCCGATGTTGCGGAGTGCGGAGCCTTAGATCCAGAAGCCTGGAATCTAAAATGGTCTCGGGTTCAAGATGTCAGCCCTTTCATGGGAAGCCCGCCATGCACTACTGTTTTATCAAACTGTTGCAGGAACATTTATGGGTCTTATCTAATATAAGGGATGGCTTAGTTCTGGCTTGTTTTCGATCCGAGCAGACCTTCCAACCTGATGCCTGGCGGCTGTGAAGATCGGCTGTGAAGATGGTGTCAACGCTTTCGAAGGTCATGACACCGCCATTCACGGCTGCTGGCTCCTGATGGCCCTGTGCATCTTGGCGAGTATATCACAGCATACTCAAGTATAGTACATTACAGTACATTCAAGTAAACTACAGTAATTGTGGCAGAGGAAAGTACGGTAGAGTCTAGTGTAGCAAAGTAACGTAGGGTATCACTGTACATCTTGGCAGCATGGGAGATGGCATGCTAAGTCATCCTGTAGACAGGGTTTGAGGTTCAAGAGCCAATAGCCGGATGCTCCATTTGCCCTTAGCTGCGACCTCCTTGTGAGCAACAAGCTATGGTTCAGCACATGATGTTTAGTATCGTGTTGTTCTTACCATCATGATGGTGATGACGATGATGATGATGATGGTGATGACGAGGTCGATGGTCGTTGTCTCGTGACACAGGGTCACTACTACTGTCGTATGATGAGTAGCTAGTAGCATCCATTTTACCATTGATCGTTTCATGTCCATTTTCATTGTTATCGCTATCATTGCTGTTAGTTGTATAATCGCTTCCCCTAACATGGACCCCCCCCCCCCCCCTAACATAAAAACCTCCCGGCCCCGCGATTTCCCCGTTTCGGGCCCACAGTTAATTAATTAGAAACAGTAGGGGCGGCCGAGGATTGTATTAGTTTTAATAGAGCCAAGATTACAGCAGTACCAATCAAACCGAAAGGACCAGAGTTTTAGGGTTTGGGGGCGGCTTGGGGCTTAAGGTTTAGGGCTTAGGGCTTTAGGGCTCAAGGTTTAGGGCTTAGGGCTGTAGGGGGGTTCAGGGCTAAGGGCGTAGGGCTTCAAGGTTTATATCCGACTCATACCCTCATGCGCCGAAACCCCCCCTAACATAAAAGACCAAACCACCGGAAATCAGTTTTTATAGTAGGAGGTTAAATTAGGGGGAAGCGATTACTTAAGTATCATTGTCCCACGCTTACCCTCTTCGTCTGAGGCCACAAGCATCCGAGCAACCAGGCCTCAGTCAGCACACTCCTGTGAGGGCTTCTACGGATTTGAAGACTCCACTCTGGTGCCATAACTGCCAGCCACAAAGCGGAGCCTTTAAGCCCTAGAGCCTCCAATCCCTAAAATATCCTTGAGTCCCAGAGTGGTCTGAGTGGTGTTGAATGCTAGCTTCAGTTTGAGTGTTGGCCCTTTTCTCAACCTCACTCCTGCTTGAATGCCGATGCTCACAGTGAACCGCATTTTGCAAGTCCGAGTGTGAAGCCTAACTCCTATACCAGCAGAACCTGAAAGCCCTAAATCCGACTACTGGCGATCCCGGAGCCAGAGAAGTCGCTAAATCCTACAAGCCAAAATCCGAAACTGTGGTGGCAGTTGGAGAGCCCAGCTCCTGCACTGACGGAGGGTCGCAGGGTGTCCTAGGTTGGCAGGGCGAGTCCTGACAGAATTAATTTTTTGGAAACTTTAGGATTGAGGGTTGAGTGGTTGAGGAGTGGCTTCATGGAAGTTGCAGGAGGAAGCGGAGATGGATTGGCCTGCACGTGGCTTCCGACGTCCATCTGGGAAATCTCCTTTGCTCAGGTTAGTACGTTATGCATCATGAGCTTTGATGCCAAAATGACTAGGAGCTGTAACCCGGGATTTCGAACCTGGCAATGTAGCTAGGTTGCCTGGACGCGCAGCCTCACCAGCAGCAGATGTTTTTTGCTAGCTGCTCTTCTGCTAGCTCCAGATCCGCAAACCCTCTCCGACAAGACGCGCTCAACTGACACACAAAACCAACCCCCTTAACCCGACTTAGCCCCCGACTCCAGACACCCAGCCCTAAACAGCCCTGAACACGTCGCCCATGCTGCTCCGGGCATGGCCTATGACAGCGCGACAGCTGCCGACACCCTCCGGGCATTGGTGACCGCGCGCGCCGACTCGCGCAACTCGTCACAGCACAGCTCTCGTCCATAGCTGTCTCCACATGGCAGTAATGTATGCACACAACACCCGTTTTCATGCATACACTCACATGCTTACATACATAGAGAACTGCATATGTACATACATACATATACACATGCATAGTATGTCGTATGTGTTCTGAGGTAGTATAAGAGAGTGGCAGAGGGAGAGAGAGAGAGAGAGAGAGAGAGTCAGTCAAGCTCGACGAAGGGAGGTAAATCCTGTTTGTGCAGCAGTACTATGCTGAACAATGTGACAGACTCTTTCCATTCAGAGCATTTTCCTATCTCCGTCGCGCTGGTCGATGCCTTTGTTGAGTTGAAGCTGTACGCATGTGGAACCTCAGGCAATGGTCGTCGTCCGAGTTCTGCCTCACCGGTGACATCGGGGAGGGACGGGGGTCCTTTCCGACTTGAGATGCTTTATGGTGGGAGTTTTCCGGGTTCGCGTTATACTATAATTATAATTAAGGAACCCCCGACACCCTATTCTAATGATTAAGGCCCCGACATTATGAGACATTCCGGCGGATTCTTCTTGAGACAGAGAGGCCACTTTTCGAACCTGAGGATGGCTCCGCGATAAATGCGGCATGCATGCATGTTGCCTGTGACAGCTTTGGCTTTGATTTTAATTTTGGTAGTGGTGACGATGCGGCTGGTGACGATGATGATGATGATGCTGAAGAGGGCCATTCTACAAGAAACAGAAGGCTACCGAGACGGCGCCATGGTGATGGGCGATGTGATGGTCATGATCAAGAAGTAGATGCTGCGTCATCCATTGTCGCACGTTGCAGGCAAGTCGGCAAGCATTGCTCGTAAAAGCAGTCTTGACAGGCTACCAGTAGGCCCGAGTTTCCAGTGAGTAGTTATACCTCTGAGAATCTCCTGAAGCCCCAGTATTGCCACCATCTTATCGCCACCATCTTGCTGCACAAGTCCCTAAGGCTTGTGTGTGGAGGCTGCGCACTTTTTGTGGCCAAGCCCCTCCCAAACTCTCCACTCTGAACACCTGAGCCCTTAGCCAAATCTGAGACGATGATCGAGAACCCCTGGCCCTAAACTTTTCCCTAAACGCCGAAGTGGTATTCTTCACGGCTTCGCAGGCGCTCCATCGATCGCAGCTCGTGCCTGAACTGCCAGCAGCCCCACCCTGATCGCCTCAAAAACTATTATTACTATTATCGCAATTATTATGATGAAAATCAATACTGTGATAAGAGATAGATAGATAGATAGATGCAGATAGAGCAGCCCACACTCAAGAGGGGTTCCTGGTTGGGGGCATAGACCTGCTTCTTGAGCTTGATCTTTAGACGAATAGGGGTCGAGACGATTCGTAGCATGTTCCAAGAAAGTCCCAAATTTATCTCTAGTATTCTCTAGTGTAATTTGCCCCAAAATCTGATTCCAATCATTTTACCCCCTAAATTGGTCTGTATCTTCACAAGAGGAGCTATGGCAAGCCTAGGGAGTTTTGAAACCCGTGAGACTTCTATCGATCCATGGTACATATCTCGACGGATCCGAGTGCACAGCCCAATTCAGCATGTTTGTTGTGAAAAATGCCTCAGGTTAAACAACCTAGATGGTGTTGGAAGGTGGAGAGGTGGCTTAAGGTGTCATAGTCATATAGTCAAGAATAGTATATGAGTAATTCATGTCAGCGGTTTGGGTTGTGGTGACTGGTTTGCCTTGTCGTGTTTGTTCGCAGCATGTGGCCTCCAATCCTGTGAGCTGGATCCTCAGCCCGTCTAAGAAGCGCTAAAAGCGTAGCAGCAACTTCTGAATCAAGTGATTCTGCACATAGACAAGAAGGACGAGGAGAATTACAGCCGCGACAGCAGCGATAACCAAATAATTAACAAGAGCAACAGTAGCGCAAGGGCAACAGCATCCGCAAGCTAGAAGGAGCAGCGAGGTGGGCTATTAACCACAAAGGAAGTGCTAAGACGGATGCTGCTACTAATACTAAGGTGCCGATGCAAGTGGAGCGGCTGGAAGGTGGCTTCAGGGTCGATGCAGCATTTGCTTGGAAGTTTCAGGTGGCTTTGAAGTAAGGCGGACGGTCGGGATGCTTCCTGGGTTTAGAGATTCTCATTTGGTTGATGAAACCCTTTGATGAGCAAGCCATTGGCGTGCCACGATGGAAACAGTTCAGTTTACACTAGCGACTTTTGGTGCTACACTGCTGTGCTTAGCGAACAGCAAAAGCTGTTTTTAAATTTTAACGGATCATCTCTGCGGCCCGCAGACTTTAAGCCCCTAAACCTCTAAACGCCCAAACACCTAAACCCTTAAGTTTAAACCGCAAGCCACAAACCCCTAACACCTAAACCCCTAAAGCCCTTAGAAACCTCTATCACTCCGAAGCCTCCAACACCCCAGCACGCTAAACCCCTGAACCCTCAGACTGGAGCGTGCGAATTCCTCCAGCACCTGGGCAGATCGAGTTCTCCATGCCAGGCCTGCTCGAAGGGGGTTCTTGGATGAGAGCTGCGGGGTCTCGGGATAAACAGGTTTGAGATTTTGGGGTGTCAGCTTCGGCCGGCTGAGGAGTGTGGGGTTGCGTAAATGCTCAATTCGCGGGGACTTGCTCTAATTTCAAGCGGCATGGTCCCCGCCACAGCAGAGACAGAAGCTGTGGTGCAAAGCCGGTCGGCTGTAGGACTTCATGTTGTCATCGCGCCGCGAGGCCCGCCGCAAGACCTTATCTGACGGAGTCCGAGTTGTGAGAGCGTGCACCGAAACTCCCAGTTCCCCGAAATACTAAGCCCCAAACTCAAACATCCCCAGACCCTTACATCCTCGACCCTAAACCCCCGACCCTGACTTGCAAACTAAACCCTGAACCCCCCATGTACAACTTTAACCCCACACCCCTAAAGCCTAAAACCCGATGCTGGTTTCTCGTTGAAGCCTTCTCGGTACCGATTCGGGATCATTCTTGATTTTCCTAACTCGTTCAATGTAGCACCCGATCCTAACGATTCTGTTGGGTGTTGTTGAATCGATACAAAGTATAGAGGCATGGAGCAGATGTCGGAGCGCCTCAAAGTGCTCACTGAGACTCAGACCAACTGCTACAAGGCCTGAGTATGCATGTGTGTTTCTATCTGTTTGCGTATGTATATATACATACATGCACACACCTACAAATACATACACATGCACATGCACATACACATACACGCACATACACACACACACACACACCTACCTGCCTGCCTGCCTGCCTGCCTGCCTGCCTACCTACCTACCTACATATATACATACATACGTACCTACCTACCTACCTGCCTACCTACCTACCTACCTACCTACCTACATATACAACATACGTACATACATATACATACATACGGACGTACATACATACATACATACATGCATGCATACATACATACATACATATATACGTACATACGTACCTACTAGTACCTAGCTAGCTAGCTAGCTAGTACCTACCTACTTGCCTGCCTACCTACCTACCTCCCTGCCTACCTACCTACCTACCTAACCAACCTACCTGCATGCTTGCATGCATGCATGTGCTTACATACATACATGCATGCATACATGCTTACATACATACACGTATAAGCAAGTTGTTCTTATAATAGAATACACATTTGTTTTTACATTATATATATATGTATAGAGACACACTCAACTAATATGGACATTAAGAAATGATAGTCATCATGATAATGGCAGTGATAGTAACAACAAGTATTTATGCGTGCATGCATGCATGCATGCATGCATACATGCATGAATGAATGTGTGTATGGATGCATGCATGTATGTATGTATGTATGAATGTACGTATGTATGTACATATGCATGTATGTAGGTATGTAGGTATGTATGCATGTTTGTATGTATGCATGCATGTATGGATGTATGTATGTATGTGTGCATGTGTGTATGATTTTGATTTTGTGTGTGTGTGTGTGTTTATGTGTGCGTGTATATATGTATGTATATGTGCACGTGTGACACGTGTGCATGTATGTGTTTGTATTTGTATTTACATATGACATATGTTTGCCATGCTTATTTAGTCACTTATATTACTGACGTGTGTGTGTATATGTATATATATATATAAAAAGACATACACACATACTTGCACGTATATACATATATAACACGAAGGAGGGTCCTTGGGACAGCCAGGTGTTCGAGGTTGAGGTAACACGTGCTACGTGTCCCGGCCAGAGGTTGGAGACGATTCCGTATGTCGAGCACATGCAAAGCTTACAGTGAGGTCATCAATACCCTACACCCGAAACCCCAAACTCCCAACTCGAAACTTTGACCTCAAAAGTAGGAGGGGGAAAACTTTGACCTGAACCAATAGCCCAAGACTCCAAGACCCGCGGCATAAGAGCAGTGCGGGTTCTGTTTCAGGCGATTGAAGGGGACCTCCTGGACCGCCGAAAGCTCTGCCCTCGGCTCTGACCGGTCAAGGAGTCTGAAAGTCAACCACGTCCTGACACAACATACTACAGAGTCCTTATGGGGCCTGAATATTTAGGGTGCACTGTAGGGTCAGGACGAACACGAGATTCACTAGATGCAGGGTATGTGATGCTGGGTGTAGAATTTTGGATCTGGGATTTCTTCAGGCGTCTGCACGGGTTGCGGCCCCTGGCTTGACAAGTGGGAGCTCGGGGTTCAATTCAAGATTAGCCGTCTTTGTCTTTTAAGGTGCGGGGCTTCGTGGCTCATTCAAGGCCTAGTGTCTTCGTAACTCAAGCCTCTCGCACATGTGCACGCATATGTGCCGGTGCCGGTACCATGCCAGAGCCAGACGGTCACGAACCCGGGAGACGGTGCAAAACATTCGACTTTCAGAAGCAGCTGTAATTAGTCCTGATCTGCAACCCAACACCGTGAAGACCCTGACAGTCCCACCTAAATTCCCAGACCCTCAACTCCAAACCCCAGGGGTCCAGCTACAGCCTGTCATCTGGGCCCGAAGTCCTGAAAAGGCTTAATGCCCGACAGCCCTTGAACCCTAAACCCCTAAACCCCCAAAAACCCTGAACCCTAAACCCTAAACCCTAGCCCAGCCATGCTAAAGAAGCTTGCGCGCGGCGCCCCGAAGCTGGGGCCTTTGCTGCGGCTGGGCCTCCGAAACCTGGCCTCCGCAGAGGCGGCAATGCAAAGATTCACAGGGTTTAGGATTGCTTGCCCTCGTGTGGTCTATTCTATGCGCATGCATGCATATACAATATAAATATAAATATAAATATAAATATAAATATAAATAAATAAATGAATAAAAAAAATATATATACATGGATATATGTGCATATATGGTTTAAGGTTCGGGGCCGTACATGACAGAACCCGGTTGCCGCGAGGCACCGGAGGTCTTAGAGGCGACGGAAACTCCATCTCGGCCGTCTTCTGCGCCTCGCGAAGACTTGCTGCAGCAATGGATATCCCCTGGCGCGACGCTGTATGTGAACCTCGGCCATGTTGAGAAGGGGTCCACGGGTCCAAGGGCACTTCATGGCAGTTTCATGTCCCAGGTTCGGTATGCACGAGGGAGATCCGAGGTATTCGTAGCAATGTGGTCGGTCATCTCCCGCGACTAAGGAACCCCATCTGCTCGCAACTGGACCAGATGCTCTTGAAATGCGAGGCGCTCACACCGTACAGAGTGGACCAGACTTGTACAGGAAGCAGCTGAAGGTTACAAGAAGGGACTCTCACGGTCGCCGTGCAGAACTATCACTTTGCATGAATGCGTGGAGCACAGCTTGCAGTACTTGAGTTTGTGAGATCAGCCGGACAGAAAGATGAAGTGGTGAAGGGCGGCACTGCGGTGCAGGCGGAATAAACCATCGTAGCAAGCTGCGCGCGAAGACGAAGAGGCTTGCATGCCAAACCCTCCCGTCACGTTGCCGACTCCACCGCTTATAACTTCTATACAAGCACAGGAGATCGAGTCCGTTCTGGCTCTGTTGGTGACGCATCGGGGCGTCTTCTTCGTTCACAACCTGGTCACTGCTGTTCAGGCGAGAGTGCGGCAGAGACAGTTTTGGTCACAATCCAGAATGGAAGACATAGACACGGTAATGTAGACATGGTGTATTAGATTCGCAGAATCTGTTGCCAATATGTCCGAGTACGAACGAGGTTCAGTTCGCTCGCGATTTGCTGAACATGAGGATGGTTGGGCGGATCACATTGACACTGGCCATTTCTCGTGGCATGTCCGCTGTACTTCGTTTATGATGCAAAACACCGCTTGAAACTCGTATTCCTCCTGTGTCAGGTGCTTGGATCTTTGGCTGAAGATGCCAAGGATGGGAAGTTCACGAAGCAAAAGCTTGTCCTAGTTCTGATCATGAGTGCTGTGTTGCGGGTCGAGTTGGACAGCAAGGGCAGCAGTCGAGTCGAGTCCCCTGTGAGAAACTTTTTGGAAAGTGAGATGTAAAGGCATGCCTGCTCTTCAGACGGATCCAAGGTCAGCGCCGTATCTCGCACATCCAAGAGCCAAATTTACACTAGAATTTCTTAGACCTGTACTGTAGTCTGTTTCTTCTTTTCTTACGTATTAATATTATCAGTCGCTCAGTCATAGCAGGAGTATCATGTTCGTGTTATGATTTTTTTGTATTACTTATTTGAACTTACAATTTACAACCGATGGAGGGTCGAAGTCCTTGATCGCGTTATGCCAACCTGGCAGTTCGGTGGGATGGTCTCAGTACCCGGACTTAACTCGGAACCCATCAATGCCTGAAGCTGCACATGGCGAGTTTTCATGGTCTGCCTTAAGAGTCTTCCGTCGCATCAACCACAAGAAGCGGCGGGCAGATATCTGACCTAAACTCCAGATGCTGAAGCCAGAGACGCTCAATGTATCATTCCCCTCTTACTCAATGAGCGAGTCCATCCCTCGCGTCGACCCATGCAACCCCAAGTCCTCTCTCATGATCCTTCACATCGAGGGGAGAATCTCTGACACGAGTGTTAAGCTTGACGACTCGCTCACCTGTATCAGGACCCTATGGCCGTGAACCGACTACTTAGGGATCCGAGGCCCGGGATGCGATTCCAAAGCGTGTTCCTTCTTCCTCGCGCTTAGAATCCGTATGCTCAGTTCGTCCTTGTTCCTTCAACCTTATAAAAACTCTCGCAGATACGATGTCCTGCTGCGTGATCTTTTCCGTTTCGTGCCGAAGCTCGACTTCCTGGCTATGACGAACGTGGCCTGTAGCCTCCAGCAGTTGGACCACAAGTGCGCCCGGCTTGCGATGTCTGCGCTTGATGCGGTGCTCATGTGAGTTCATGCTCCGCGTCTCTAAAGCTCGAGGAGCTTGTCATAGCCTGGAGATTGCTTAGACGATGGTGCAGAGTTCTGTCACACCAAAAACAATTACAAGCATAAACAACAGCGGTATTCATGCTTCAAGAAGTAGTGGCCCTGCGACTAGAATAGTTATTTTCTGGTTACTTCAGCACGGCAGCATCGACAATATCAGAAGCTTCTTGTAGTCAACCAAAGCCAGCGTGCCGGAGGGCTCAGCTGGTGTTTTACAGTCGCGTCCTAGCCCATCTGCTCCCAGAATGTGGCCATGCATCCGGACGGGGCAGCATCATGGGTCCTTGCATCCGCTCGCCTACACTCCTTCCAACCCCAAGAAGTTGGGGGGAATCCCCAGCCTCTCAGGTTCTGGACGTGCAAGCCTGGCAGGCCTTGCAGGCGCAGGCTCTCTGTGCCTGTCCAAGGGCAAAGCATCACAAAGATTGATGCAGAGATGGACGCAAATTGGGTGCCTCGCAGAAGACTCCCTAGTAGCCGTGGCTGAAGACGAATCAAAAGACGGTCGCGGGCGCCGGCTCGTGGCAGTGTGCCGCGTGTCAAGTGGCACCGAGATCCTCGAAGAGGGACCTGCTCTTGCGGTGTCGCGAGATGTTGCAATGGACGGTGTCTCCAGCAAGCTGCAAGACTTGAGTCCAGCTGTGCAGGAAAGTTTGTTGCAGCTTTGCCATTCCTCCAATCTTCCAGCGGATGAGCAGGCTAGCATCGTGGAGATCGCCGGTAGTGATAGTCGGCTGCTGGCTCTTCTTCGTGTGTTCCTGATAAACAGTATCTCAGGTTGGCCATTAATCTGTTTGATTGAGCTTTAGATGCATTTCTCTCTTCTGGCACACGAACAGAGCCGGTCAAAAGTTTGCGCCGCGGCAACATCCCAGGTATTGGGACTCCAAAGGGGGGCAGTGCGATCTACTTGCGGGCAAGCCGGGCAAATCACAGCTGCCAGCCAAATGCGGCCTTCCAGATCGACAAAGCGAATCAGCTCCACCTGGTTACTCGGTAGTAGGGTCGGCAACCTTTGACCCGTTTGGAGGATTCTAGTCATCTCTACTAGGTAGGCCTTTGGAATATTTTATATTTTCCCTTATTGGGCTTAAGAGGACCCTGTTTACTAATATTAGTTTCAGAGGCTTTAAATGGCCAACCAGTCTATATAGGAAGTTTGACAAGTAAGGTTACGCTGAGGCCCCTGGACTGCAACGAGGAGATCTTCGTGTCCTACTTGCCGGAAGCAACCCTGTTGAGGCAGGTTAGGTCCTCTTTACTCGTGGCAGCTGTCACCAAAAGCATCTGAAATTACGTAGGGAGCAGCCCAGCGCTTCTGGCCATTCGCATAGCTTCCAGAGGACCAACACCGATGACTTTGAGCTCAGGCACTCTTAGGGTTGAGTGCTGTTTAGCTACCCGGAGGCCACAAGGCGTCCGCCGCCGTCTCCTGGAGAAATGGGGGTTCACATGCAGCTGCAGCCGCTGTCAGAGCAAAGATGATGTGCGACTCTCCGATTCCCGTGAGAGGATTAGCTTAGACTCAGTTTCATCAGATTACCCAGCAGATTGAACGGGCCTGGGTATCGGGGAATTCAATGCTGGGGCACAACAGAAGATTGGCAGTTTTGCCTTGAAGTACCTAGAAACCACTTTGCCCCAACTCAATGCCGCACCGAAGCCCAGGAACTTTCCTTTGTGGTCATTGCGGGCATGGGGCGATACGCCCCACGACCTTGCACAAGGAGCGCTGAGACCCAAAGCCGCGACAAATCCGCAAAAATCCATCGCAGCTCTTGCGATGGCTAGGTCGTGATACATTTTCATTCAAGCCGAAGTACAACAGTGGGTTCAAAATGTAGGAGGAAGAAAGCTATACCAAGTTAGATACTCGTAGTAGTGCCGGAGGAGGATGACGTGCTTTGGTGCAGCTGTTCGGCATGCGGAGCCGAGCCACAACCGTCGCGGCAGCTCGCAGAGGCTGAGGAGCTTTGGCAGAGGCAACTGAAAAGGCCAGGGTGTATGACGAGTGCGATGCGTATGCCCGGGTCCCTTCCATGCTTCGCCCATGTGGGCCCGGCCCGATATCTACCCTAAACCCTAAACCCTTAACCCTAACCCCAAAGCCCTATCGTAACGGATCTAGCTACAGGCAGCACCGACATCAACTCTCAAGCCTCCGGAGCCTGACACAGGTTCCAACGTGAACCTTCTGGTCGAGGCATCCTCGAAAGCCTCAGGACCTTCACGGTCCTCTGTGACTTTGGTGGCCTTCGGGAGTTTGCCCTAAGTTTGAAAGGCTTTCAATGTTAAGCTGAAAGCTGATCCTTGGGATGGGTTCGCTCATGAGTGTCATGTCTTGGGCTGCAACTATATAGGGACAGAACATGATATTGTTAAAGCGTGGGGGGGAAATTTGCATTTGCGAACCGGTGAACCATGGTGATATGTGCATTCGCAGTGGGCCGCTCACTGTTTGATGATGCATGATGATGCTTTAGTTCCTTCTTGGGATTACCTCATAGGGTTCTAAATATAAACCATAAAAAAGGAACTACTTAGGGGCCTATGGGTAGTGACTGAGGGGGGGGGCACGTTGTCCAGTACCAGCAAGGAAACATTCAGCGCCACGAGAACCACTAGAGACTGGCGAAGCTCAATAGGGCTTCAAAGCCCCCACGGCCACGAGTATATTTGGAAGACCCGAAAGGGTGAAGGGTTTCACAATTAGCGTTTGGAGAGTTTTGATAATTGCGATCTGGGTGAAGGACTTTGCAGCAGCCTAGCAGCTCGAGACCGCTTCCAAGTTTGCAAGGCCCGGCTTGTTTGGCTATGTAACTTGGCTACGCTACGGCTGCTCACTGCACAACCTCTCTTCTGATTGAGTGTTCCTTCTTGCGGCTTGGGATTTCCCAGTTGCAATACAATATTTACAAAAAGTTTTTGGATTCAAGGCAGGTCGAAGAACACTTGCTGTCGCACTGATGACTCTGCTTTCTTGACTCACAAAAAAGCTGCATAACAGAGCACCCAATGGCTGCTTCTAGGGGCCTTGGGATGTACCCCAAAACCTCCTAGAGAGCCTAACTTAGAGCCAAGACCTCGATTTCAATAGGGGGGAGATGCATGGGTCCGGAGTGGAGTCTTATCGCGGTTTTTGTGATCCAATAGACTCGAGATTGAAACAAACGTGTCAACCAGTTTGTCAGTCAGGGATAGAGCACCGACCCAGGTGTAGAAAAGGCTTGTGGGTATGAAGCTGGGAGGTCCTGTTTCTTGCAACCCCGAAAGCTAAACCTGCCCAAACTGCTACATGGTGGCTTCAACAACCAGCACCTTCACCCACGACCACGACCACGACGAACCACTATGACGAACCACCACGACGACCACTACAACCACCACCACGACCACCACCACGAACGCCGCGACGAACACCACGACGACCAAAGCGACGACCACCAAGACCACGGCCAAGCTGCCGCCGGCACCGCCGCCGGCGACGGCGGCGACCACGACTGTGACCGTGATTTTGACCACGACCACCACGACGACGACGACGTCGACGCTTGCGGCTGAGATGATACATGCCCCGAAAACCTTGAGTACCTGTGCTTCAATATTTCGCACTTTCAGAATTATCTGAAACAAACTAGCAGCTAAACCACAAGAAACATGATAGTGCCAGTGCCTCCCGCCTGAAGACCAGTCGATTTGTCTTTTCCAGGGAAGGCCAAACAAGCAGCAACGCCATGTTACCGACGCCATTTTGCAATCCTTTCGACTCCGTCACAAGCCGTTTTCAGGTGCATTTACATTGACGAGAGATGCAGTTACTGAAGACTTGCTTGGGCACCCCCAACATTGGCCCAGCACAATACAGCCCTCTTGGCCATAGATTTATCCGAAGTCAGGGTCTTCATCATGTCGCGTACACTTGAGGTAAGCCTCATAAGTGGCAGGACTGTGTCGTTGCAGACACACGGGGACGAAACCCTGGAATCGCTGAGGGAGCGTGCGCAGAAAGCCCTGGGAGTTTGCAAAGGTCGACTCTTCAACTCCACTGGAAGTGTGCTTGATGGAGGAGGGCCGCTAAAGAAGTCCAGGCTGAAATATGACGAGCCGCTAACGTTGCAGATTCGGAGGGTCGATATATGTGGCGGAAAGCAGGCTTTTTCTGCGATCTTGGGAGATGGCTCCGTTGTGACATGGGGTTGTTCCGACTTCGGTGGTGACAGCAGTGCCGTCCGAGGTCATTTAAAAAACGTGCGCAACATTCAGACAAACCACCTCGCTTGTGCTGCGATTCTTGAAAATGGCTCCGTCGTGACCTGGGGCTGGGCCGCCAACGGTGGTGACAGCGGTGCCGTGCGAGCTGGTGACAGCAGTGCAGTGCAAATCAGCTGAAAAATGTTCAGCAGATTCAAGCAACTAGGAGTGCCTTTGCTGCGATCCTGGGAGATGGCTCCGTCGTGACCTGGGGCAATGCTAGCTGCGGCGGTAACAGCAGTGCTGTGCGAGATCAGCTGAAAGATGTGCAGCAGATTCAAGCATCTGATGTGGCCTTTGCTGCGATCTTGGGGGATGGCTCTGTTGTGACATGGGGTCATGCCGACTGCGGTGGTGACAGTAGACGCCAACGAGGCCAGCTGAACAATGTGCAGCAGATTCAAGCAACTGCGGGTGCCTTTGCTGCGATCCTGGCAGATGGCTCCGTCGTGACCTGGGGCGATGCTGGCTTCGGTGGTGACAGCAGTGCTGTGCAAGATCAGCTGAAAAATGTTCAGCAGATTCAGGCAACTAAGAGTGCCTTTGCTGCGATCGTGGCAGATGGCTCCGTCGTGACCTGGGGCAATGCTGGCTACGGTGGTGACAGCAGTGCTGTGCGAGATCAGCTGAAAGATGTGCGGCAGATTCAAGCAACTGATGTGGCCTTTGCTGCGATTCTCGGGGATGGCTCCGTCGTGACCTGGGGCTCGTCTATGGCAGGTGGTGACAGCGTACACCTGCGAGATGATCTGAGAAGCAGCTTCGAGCGGCGAAAACAGTTCCATGCATGTTCTCGCACTTCTGCATTCGTGGGGTTTTCATTGTCTTCCCGAGCGTGCCCGGGTGGCCGATGGACGCGCTATTCAAGACCATCCGACACTTTTCCAGAGGCTGTCAGGCCCATGTACAACAATAATAACATTTTGCACACCATTAACCCGAAAAAGTTAAGCCCCTAAACCCCAAGCCCAAAAACTTAGGACGCAAGATCGTGCAACAGTGCTGGAAGATGTCGGTTAAACCCTCTAAGCCCGATGTCGAAGCAACTTCAAGAGTCTACCTGCTCCAGGTGTCAAGCAGTAGCTACCCCAAGCTCCAAGCCTTCTCCTCCACATCCGAAATAGCATTTTCTGACTTGTCCCGAGCGCTTCCAAGTTAAACACCGGCTGTCGAACCATCCTTACCTGACGAAGGACACTGGGTTGCTGCTGCAATTGCGGATCTTGCGTCCCAGGAGTTGTTTTCTGGGAATTGGGCTTTGCTGCTTCAGGTTTATGGCCGGGTTCTCAGCAGGTTGCGAGGAGGAGTTCAGTGGTGCTTGAGTCTTGCGGGCTCCGATATTTCGACAATCTTGTTTGACAGTATTTCCTTTCAGCACAAGCTTTCGAATACAGCATGAGGAGTTAGCTGAACGAGCAAACACTCTTAAGGCTGGCTTCTTCAACCGGGGCATCTAGCTCCATGCTCGCTGTCAGCATTGTTGGTTTTACTCCATGGGGATTTCGTCCCCAAACGCAAAGCCCTGAGTCTTCGACAAGGAATAAAGAAACCAGGAGGATCCAGAACAGGAGCCCTGCCTGTAGTTGAGTAGGCCCCCTGAGTTATTAACCCCCCCTTTCCTTTAAAGGCCTACAAAAATTAGGAGTTGCTAGGAGACCAATCTTAATTCCGGGGAGAGGGGTCTATTATTGCGGGCTCTACAGGGCATCTTACGAAAATAAGATACTCCAACATAAGCCCTGCAAGCGGAGGATCCTGACACAAAGGACACCAGCCCCGAAAGAGATCCCACAGTTGAAGCACCCTAAACTTTACCTAAACCCTCACTACCACAAACCCTGAAGCCGCGAACCCTAAAACCCTAAACATGCCTCGCCTGAATTGTCCGAGTTGTGAGCGCGGAGGCCCGACTTTCTCAACTTCTCAACCCTAAACTCCTAAACTTAAGAGCCCGAAACCCTTAACCCCATAAATAAACCCAAAGCGCTGATGGGGAGGTTCTTCCAAGCCAGGGCCTCCACCCCAAAACCGCCCC
>CAJNJA010104296.1:6806-18113 GCA_905231915.1 Symbiodinium necroappetens
AAACCCTAAACCCTAAACTGTGAAACTTACCACGGACAGCCATGGTTCCCCCAGAGCCCTCAGGCAGGGCTCCGCCTCACTCCAAACGCTGTTGAAGACTAGGGTTTGGAGTTCAGGGGCTTCAGGTTATAGGGTTTAGGGTTTTAGGGTTTGGAGTTCAGGGCTTCGGGTTATAGGGTTTAGAGTTTTAGGATTTGGAGTTCAGGGTTTTAGGTTTTGAGTTCAGGGTTTTGCTCAGTCCCGGTAAGACTTGCGGCGGGTTCTAAATTCAAGGTTTGGGATTTGATCATCTGCGCGTATCACATGTTCCAACTGTCGCCGTGACCCCCGGTGAGCACTCGGAGTCCATGAGTGACCTGCCGACGAACATTGAAGAGAAGTACCAGATCCGCCTCAGCCAGTGGTGCGTGTTGCCGATGCGCCTGACTTTACAGGTTTCTATGGCAGCTCCGTCAATGAACCCCCTAAACCCTAAACCCCAAACCCTAAACCCCCCTTCAAGGACGGCGTGACAGCTGTCGTGGCCCGTTGAGGGCTATGGCGCTCTCAGGCGTCCCAGGCCAGGCTGCGCACGCAGAAGCCTCAACGAAGACCATTGTTGCTCAATGACTGGGTTCTTGTTAGGGGATTTTAATTTAAGTTACCATGATAGGGATCTATAGTAAATACTATGGTTTCCTCATTATGGTAACTTAAACTAAATCCCCTAACAAGAGCCCAGAAGAGATTCAATTGGTTGCAATGGGCCTCCAGGGGCCTCCAGGGGCCTCCAGGGGCCACGACAGGTTTCATGCAGTCCCTGAAAAGGATCATTGACGGGGCCCGCCTGGAAGCTCAGATTGACTTGGCTTGCTGTGGGACTGGCACCAACCCTAATTACACCACAGGCCTTAAATCCTAAATCCTAAATCCTAAATCCCTGATCCCTAAACGCTAAACCCCTCAACACTAAAACCCCTAAACCCCTAAACCCCTAAACCCTAAACCCTAAAACCCCGAAGTCCTAAACCCCGAAACCGCTAAACCCCTAAACCCCTAAACCCCGAAGCCCCTAAACCCCGAAGCCCCTAAACCCTCAACCCCTAAACCCTAAATCCTAACCCTAAGCGCCCTAAACCCTCAACCCTAAAACCCCGAAACCGCTAAACCCCTAAGAGCCCTAAACCCCGAAGCCCCTAAACCCTTAAACCCAAAACCCTCAATCCTAACACCCCTAAGAGCCCCAAACCCTAAACCCTAAAACCCCGAAGCCCCTAAACCCCGAAGCCCCTAAACCCTCAGAGAGGATCCTCGGCTCAAGGGTTGCAGGGTTCGGGGGCACAGCCTGAAGTGCAACCCAGACTTGCGGTTCTCAAATAAGAAGGGTTTAAGGGTTTAGGGTTTTAGGGTTTTAGGGTTTTAGGGTTTAGGGTTTAGGGTTGGGGGTTTAAAGGTGTTAAGGTCTAGGGGTTTAGGGTTTAGGGTTGGGGGTTAAACGGTTTTAAGGTCTAGGGGTTTAGTGCTTAGGGTTGGGGGTCAAACGGTTTTAAGGTCTAGGGGTTTAGTGCTTAGGGTTGGGGGTCAAAGGGTTTTAAGGTCTAGGGGTTTAGTGCTTAGGGTTGGGGCTCAAATAAGCAGTCTTGAACCCAGAGAACCCAATATACCTTACTTAAGGAATATACCCTAAATTATAGGGGCCTTAATATTATGATTTAAGGTATATTCCTTAATTAAGGTTTAGGGTTTAGGGTTCAGGGGTTTAGGGGTTGAAAGTCTAGGGCCGAGGGGTTTAGGAATGTAGGGGTTTAGGGTTTAGGGTTGGGGGTTTGAGGGGTTTAAGGTCTAGTGGTTCAGGGTTTAGGGTTCAAGGTTTGGGGTTTAAGGGGGTTGGGGGTTTAAGGTCTAGGGGTTTAGGGGTTTAGGGTTTAGGGGTTTAGGGGTTAGGGTTTAAGGTCTAGGGGCTTAGGGGTTTAGGGTTTAGGGTTTAGGGTTTAAGGCTTTGGGGTCTCTGTGTGCAGCTTTGGCTTTCAAGTTGGGGACTTTCCGGAAAACAGGCGATCTGCATACCCCACCCTTGATGTTGCAACATCCTAAGTACGAACACCCTCTAACATCTAGGACATCTTCAGGTGGGTAGGTACCGTTATAGGAGCCTTACAGAAGGTCGATATACCTTATAGAAGCCTCATAGAAGCCCCTTTTTTTACCCTAAACTCCCCACCTGTAGTTTCCTTTAACTAACAGGGACCGCTAAAGCAGAGCAGGACTTCGGGTCGGATATATTGGGGGGGGCCCTGGCAGTTGTCAGCGGGTGTTTTGCTTGAAGACTGTCTGAGTGCTTAATGATGGAAACGTCCGAAAACTTCGATATCCCACGGAATTTCGGGTTCCCTGCGAAATCTACAGCGCTTTCAATTGCGCTCATCCCCATCAGGGTTTGGTTCGTAGATGTTCGTCGTAGCCTGAAGATGTTCAACAGCTTTCGTAGGACTTGTAACATAGTTGATGTACTAAACCCTAAACCCTAAACCCCAAAACCCTAAACCCCAAAACCCGAAACCCTAAACCCCAAACCCGAAACCCAAAGCCCCAAAACCCGAAACGCTAAACCCGAAACCTAAGCCTTCATTCGGGGGTTTCGGGGCTCTTGCCATCTTGGGAAGTTGGGAATCTAAGGCACCGTAAGCCCAAACTCGATCATCCCGAAACTAGAAGCCCGGATCTCCCCGTACAGCTTTGGGTTCAGGGTTTGGGGTTTGGGCTATAGGGTTTAGGGTTACAGGGAGACCTCAAGCCTAGCGATCTTCAATTTTAAACCCCCGGCCCTTGCAACGCGAAGCCTTCGACTTTCTAATCCCAAGCCCTACCCTTACGATCCAAGTCCAAAAACCCTAAACCCTAAACCCTAAACCCTTTTCCGACAGGCCTACAACGTGATGTTCGTGTGGGAAGTCATGAGGCAACGTCTCTTTGCCTTGCGCCTTGTCGCCTCGAACTTCTTTGGGGCTCACGGTAGGGTGCTTCTAAAGCTCCTATAAGGCTTCCTTTTGCGTGGATGAAATCCTAAGCCCTAAACCCTAAAAGGCCAGGAGAAGGCAGACCTGTTTCTGTGTAAGCGAGCCGTTGAGGTTGTCGCCGTGT
The DNA here is from genome assembly GCA_905231915.1 of Symbiodinium necroappetens. Taxonomy (NCBI): domain Eukaryota; class Dinophyceae; order Suessiales; family Symbiodiniaceae; genus Symbiodinium; species Symbiodinium necroappetens. The sequence continues at coordinate 9,927 of CAJNJA010104296.1, forward strand.
TCACCGACTCTCGACTTCTTTGGAATCCTGCTGCTTAAAACTATTAACTACCGTTGATGATCGAAATCCTGCAGTACTTTAAGGACCCTAAACTATGGGAATGATAGACTATTCCTTTCCATGGGTAAGGATTTAGATCATCAACCGTATGTATCAGCCTCCATGTGTGCTTTGAGTTTATTCGCTTAGGGAACGGACATTCTCAAGTGACCGAAAGGCACCGCCGGAGTCGCCTTATCCCCTCGATTCCTGACTCAGCCAGCGCTCCTTCAGAATCCACGGTTTATGGTGTAGGGCTTTGGGCTTGGGGTTTAGGGTTTAAGGTTTAGGGCTTAGGGCTTAGGGCTTAGGGTTTAGGGTTTGGAATTCGTGGACTCGTTTGGGGCCTTGCCCTCCCATCAAAGAATCAAAGCGGGCTTCAAGTGAGCACTGACAGATAAGATAGAGCAGATTGGAATGGTAGTGGCAGCAACGATGCAACGGGAATAGCCGTGGTAACTACCAGGCAGAAGCATCGTTACTGATGATGATGATGATGATGATGTTAATGATGGTGGTGATAATGTTGTTGTTGGTGGTGGTGGTGGTGGCGGTGCTGGTGTTGGGACTGGTGCTGGTGCTGGTGCTGGTGGCCATCACCATCGTCAAGCTACTCTGCATGGTTTCGATATCATCGGCATTATAACTGAGCCAGTCTCACAAGAACCTTCATGGAGTTTTCGCGGGAGCAGCATCGACGGCAACATCAGCCGTTCTAGTGGCTTGCTGCAGGGTCATGATGCTCGATGCTCGGAAACCAAACCGTCGCTGGACCGAATCAGAGAAGCGAGTAGGACGGGTCGTAGAGAGAGTCTCCGTGCATTGTCCTGCAATGGCCATGGTGTTATGGGGATCGAGCCTCAACTCCATGCTCCCACCCGAAAAGCCATCAGAGGTCGATGGAGATCAGGAGTTGCCGCCGGCTTTCCCAATTGACGACCGCTTTAGCAATGGAGGCGAACCCCTACCTGATGAAGCCGAAATGTGCCGACGAGCTCGCGTGGATACTGGTGAATCGCTGGCAACGCGAGAATCCTACTTCTCCGACAGCATGCCAACTAGTGCCAGTGTCAATGCGCCCCCGAACCGGGTCTTGCACAACCGCAACACAGTTCTTGTCGAGAACATGATGAAGGAGCTGCTATTTCTGCTTTGCGGCATTTTACCTCGTACTCGGAAGCGAAGCGCGTCACAGCACACGTGGTCTTAGATCATGAGAACTGTGTTTGCTCAAGATCACCATTTAACTCGCAGTAGCCCTGACTCAACCTTACAAAGGCTTCCTGGGTGTGTATGTGCGTATGTATATGTGTACTTGAATCTATAGGTTGTGGGTGTGGGCTTATGTCTATGCATCTGATTATGTGTACATCTTTCTTTAGGTATACAAGTATGTACATACGTACGTACATACATATGTGCGTAGGTATGTCCGACTGTATGTATGTATGTATGTATGTATGTATGTATGTATGTATATAAGTATGTAAGTATGTAAGTATGTAAGTATGTAAGTATGTAAGTATGTAAGTATGTAAGTATGTATGTATGTATGTATGCATGTATGTATATATGTATCTGTAGCCATAGAAAAGCAGAAAATTCTGTGTAGGCCGGCAAAGTCAACAAACTCGGGAGTTTTAGAATTCGATTTCAGGAGCTCTCTACGTTTTCAGGGAGGCGACAGCTCGAGAAGGAGGTCGCTTCCCGAAGGCGGGTTTCGGTAGGATTCAGGGCTTGGGATGTAGGCTTTAGGGTTTAAGAGTGTAAGGTTCGCGTTTTCCGGATAAGAGTTTTCAGGGTTTACTTCAGGCGGCGCGATTCTGATGAAGAACCCAAGAAGCTAGCAGCGTCCCAACCGCATGGGTGGCTGCTGGGTCGCATTTGGGAGCCATGTTCGGGCTGTGTCTTTTGTAATGTCGCTTTTTGCTTCACCTTAATCTTCATTTTCAGCAAGTTGACGAACAAACCAGCAGCACCACACGCCTGTAGATCTTCAGACAGTAGCAGACTAAGAGAGGACCCTTAATGATTACCAAAACTATTTTGGGGCCTCCTTAAAAATAACAATAAAGTATATAATACACCCCAAAACCGTCTTCTACTAATTGAGGCCCCAACATTAGTGGAAGAGATGACTTGCCCAGGAACTTCGCAGGGCCATGGTTCAGTCGAGCGACAGCCTAGGATCACGACGCCATGTGGAAGTCTACCGATGCATTTTTGGACCTTATCGGCCTTGTCACCGCTGTCAAGATCGGACCGTCCACTTAGCTCTCCTTTTGTTAATGCCCTTTTTCCAGCAACCCTGCCAGTGCCGCACGGCTGCTGGGTTGCAGAGTGCACCGTTCACCCAAGCGAGACTTCATTTCTTCAGAAGTTGAATCCAGCACAAATCGGGTTTTTTCGGAGTCACCAAGTCACGAAGTAAGTCCCGCGGTCCGACCATGCGAAGCCAAAACTTCACACCGCGGTCGGCTGGGTGCTGCCTCTGATGCTGCACGCAAGCTACGTCTTTTTGGCCGATCGCACGGGTGCTAGGCACTCATCAGTAGCCGGCGTGGTTTGTCGCGAATGAATGTATGAATCATAACGGCATCAAGCCCCAGTTTTCTTGCAGCAGAGTATAGACGCCTCAATAGTTACCAGCAGTACTCTGTAGGGTTCCTTGTCATATATACACTATGATATATCCTTCTTATGTCTCAAAGGCCCTCTTCTAATCATTGAGGCCCCTATACTATCTTATGCTGCATTGTTTTAGTAAGGATGTGAAAGGTGCCGCCAACCATGGGTTTCTACCTGACTGCCAACAGACAGCAGGTAGCTACCAATGCGTGGGAGCAGCGAAGATCCCTGACTCGATCCAGACCGTCGATGTGCCTAGGGGGTTAAAACGGGTTTAGGGTCCGGGTTTAGGATAGTTGGACCGATAGACCTTACTGTACTGTCGGCCCCTAGAGGCTTTGCTACAAGAGCATGTTTTGGTGACGCACCAATAGATTAGGGTTGGTTGAAGGTTTGTGGGATTTAGTGCTTCGGGCTTGTGGGGTCTAGAGTTTGGCAATTTGGCATGCGTAGTGTTCCGTGGCTTGGGGTATTGTCCGTTGCTACGTGGGTGGAACTGGACGACCCTACATAAATCCCTAAATCCCGCAACCTTGAACCCTAACTGTGTCTGGAGGGAAGGGTGCTGGTCCCGATCATCGTGGCACCTGTGTCCCAATTGAGTTGAAACTTGTCTTAGGCCCCGCTGGGGGTGTGTGCCATTATCGTATTCTGGGATGTGTGAGACGAAAACTCCCGTCCCCGTCCTAGCCCCTTGTTGGGGGGTATGGGGGCGTTGAAGACTCATTCAAGTGTTAGGACGCTGCTCGAGTCCAATGGCAAAAAAGAGAGTGCAAGGCCTCAGCATGAAGGGATCAGTTGTGGTTTTGTTGGTAAAGGCTCTGGTCACATCCTTTGAAGAAATTGCAGCCGGGCTCCTGAAACCCTACTAGAGAAGGACATTGTGACAATGCAGGACTTCCGGATGGACATGACATGGCAGGGCCCATGTCATGGCAAGGGTCCGTACTTGGAGGGTCTGAAGACTTTTAGTAAGTCGCTATTTTTATAGACGTATAAGCATCATAACGCCAGTTAGGATCCCTCTCAGGGTACTTATAAGTCTACTTATTACCTACTTACAAGCCCCCCGACCCTCCAAGTAGGAACCCTTACAATTTCTCTCTGTGTGGCCTGCAACATATCTGCAGAAGTCTTGACCATGCACTGAATTTCTGGTTTAGGCCTGGGCCGAAAACAGAGCTTTGCAGAGTTTCCAGTTTCGGAGTCCGTGCCCCGGGGTTTAAGTTTGAAGTTTAGGGTGTAGGGTTCTGGGGTTAGGATTTAAACATGCTTAAAACCTGGGGCCATCTCAAGCCAGAGGCCCACAGCCGAAAAACTGGAGCCCCCTTTACCAAGCCCCTGTACACTTCAGAATGGGAAATTTGAGGTGTTTAGGTTTAGGAGGTTCTCAAGGCGGCTGGTAGATTCTGCCAGCCTTTTTCTCGAACCGGGTTCAGGGGTTTAGGGTTTAGGGTTTAGGGCGCTAGTGCTGATAGAAATTCCATGAGACACCATGGCAGCCCACTGATCACGGACAGGGCGCCCCTGCTGGGCTACACCGGATACCTTTTGCCAGATGAGGTGCACTCATGGGGCTTTGGGTTTAGGGTTTAGGGTTCAGGGTGAAGGGTTCAGGGTTTAGGGTTTGACGGATCATGCGGACCCTTACCCCTCAATCCTGCAGGAACTGCACAGCAAAACTGCCGTAGCGATGCTGCGCTCGACACTCATCTCGCCAAAATCAAGGGTACTCAACCCTAAACCCTAAACCCCAAACCCTTAAACTCTAAACTCTGAACCCGCTAAGCCCTAAAGCCAACCACATATGTGAGATGGTGCACTGTCCCCGAGAGGCAAGGAGTGCCTGAAAGCCTGACTCCCGACACACAGGTTCATGTGGTTTAACTTCTCAGCCGTGGGGCAAACATGCTTTTGGATAGCAGGGTTCATAGGTCTACCCCAAACCCCGATGCTAGTTCGTCAGGCCTCTATATTATAGGGTTTAGGGCCTGGGGCTTAAGCCCATAAATTCCAAGAAGTTGAAGGGCTACTTGCCTAGGGCACGCGGCCCCCATTCCTGAGCCCGTCACCCTGGCCCAAACCCCTGCCTTAAATGTTGCTCGAAGTCCTTCTTCCGTGGTGATTCGCAATATTGACGGTGGCCCACCCTTAACAAGCCCGCAAAAATACCGACCAAACCCGACATGGGCTGTGGCCTCGTCTCTAGCGTAGACAGGCCACTCTCGACCCGCACGTCTTCGCAAACTTCATGCAAAAGCACTCTGGCCCAGAGTTTCGGGGTTTAGGGTTTAGGGGTTATAGGGTTTAAGGGTTTACGGGTTAAGGGTTTAGGGTTTAGAGTCTGGGGCTTAGGGGGTTATAGGGTTTAGGGAGTTTAGGGTGTGCCAATCGAAAGTGCTTCTGTGGGCGCGCGTCGGCCTGCCGGCTTACGCACGCCAAGGCCACCCACTTACAACTCTCAGAGCATGCGGCTGTATATGTTTCTTCGCACAAGTAAGGCAAGAATACATGCAAGGCTGAAGAAGTGTGCTTTCGGCGCCGGAGGCAGGGCCTGAGCCTTTTGGCTGGTTGTTGCGGCAGAGTACCAGCACAGCGCAGAGGCCTAGCAGGATCAGCAAAGGTTGCACAGACGGCCAGCCCAACGGGCCAGCGTGCCAGTGCCAGAGGTTTGCGGCAGAGCCCAAGCAGGAGCAACCAGCAAGGGCCCAGGCGTTGCGGCAGAGCCTTGCCGCGGCCGAGCGTCAGCCCTCCCGTTTCCCGTTTTTCGGCCAGCCGCCCACTGGCAACCAGCCCCAGAGCCGCGGAACTCTGGAACTTGGCAGTCTGGGGCCAAAGACGCCTTAGGGATGCCTGGGGCTCCTTCGCTGATCTACTCCAAAAAGACGAGAGTGGGTTGGCGGGCGGGTATATGGTTTTAGGATTGGGAAAGCCCTGTTTTTCAGGGTTTACGAGTTCAAGAGTTTGGGATTTGGTCGTATTCTAGCCTAAACCCTAAACCCCCAAACCCTAAGCTTCCTGACTCCTAGATCGCAGGGCCTGCTTGAAGGACCGGGGGACTTAGGGTTGAGGCTTGGAGGTTTAGGGTTTAGGGGTTTAGGGTTTAGGGCTGTTTCGATGATCATATAGGACATATCAGTAATATAGAAGCCTAGATAATTAACAATATTATTGTCTAGGGTCCCTTATCATAATTATAATATCAAGGAGCCCGAAACCCTATTTTTTTCAGGCCCTTATACATTATGCCTCCCTATTTTAATCCTTTAAGTAAGTAGTGGTCAGAAACCCCCGAAATCTAAGGCACCAGTGCAGCCGCGCGCTGACTACGCCGTCGCTTCTGGCCGCGGCGGCTGCATTTCGGGATTTCAGTAGATCAATGAAACGTGTGTCGTACCTTCTTTCAGAAGCTCTATGGCAAGTTTTGGTTCAGTTTAGGGGTCTATGCTTGACAGAAACGGAGACTGATGAGAAGGATCCTCCGCACAGTTCATACAGGTCACCCCGAAATGGACACCCTTTCCCAATATGAGAACTATCTGCATTGTATCCCCTGGCACAAGTCGCTTTTGGGCCCTGGTGGTCTTTCGGGCTCATGCCAGCAAGGATTTCGGTGCAATTCTATAGTGAGTCTATATGGACTTGGCATGTACTTCTGCTCAAAATCCCTTGCTCTAAGGTCCTACGGATCAATCCGTGAGCTTCTGAACTCTCCCACAGCCCGAAATGCAGACGTCAGCTCCTCAATTCCCAAAGCCCCACCCAGACCCTCAATCCCATCATAGAACCTATATGGCTTAGGTTTTAGGGTTTAGGGGGCTTAGGGTTTCGAGCCCGCTAAACAATAAGCCCTAAGTGTCGAGCCCTCTAAACAAGACCCAGAGCCGAACATCCCTTAAGCCTAAACATCCTTAACCCTAAATGCCATGGTTTAAGGATCTAGAGTTTAGGGTTAAAGGCTTAGGGTTTAGGGCCTAGAGGTTCTAAACCCTAAACTCCTGAAGTCTAAGCTCGCACCCAGGGAGCTCGAAAGCTGGAAAGTTCTCCAGGTCGCGCTTCTGGATTCTTTCTCCCGGAACCATCATTTTAGGGTTCAAAGCAAAACGCCAAGCGATAAAGCCCAGAAGGCCCAAACCCTAGAACCTTAAAACTCCAGGGCCCTAGGGCCTTCTAAACCCCAGAACCCTAGAGCCCTAAACCCTAGAGGTCACGCTTATGGACTCCCTGTCCCAAAACTTCGCGACGAAGCTCAGCAGCATGCGCACCTGGATGATGTGTGGCGAGGCACAGGGATGTAGGGTTTAGGTTTTAGGGGTTAGGGTTTAGGGTTCCTGTCGGTTTAAAGTCAAGTCAAGTCAGAGGACAGTTCTTGGAGCTTATAGTTACAGTATCATATGCTACAGTGTAGACATCTGTGCCATTTGCAGCAAAGTGCGCACTTAAGCCACTTTGCCCTCTGACGAAGCAGCGATGCACGTTTGCGTCTGTGTTGTCGGTCAGCGTGATATAGGGGCGTTAATAATTACCTACACTATATATATATATATTATTTTTTTTGGGGGGGTCATTATTATAACTATAGTATCACATACCCCCCCCAAAACCCTATTGTAATTATCATAACTATAGTATCATATATCCCCCCAAAACCCTATTGTAATAATGAAGGCCCTTAGATTATGCACAGTGATCACGGCCAGCCACTTGTCCGTAAAAAGCAGCCCCTTGGCTTGAAAAATCACTGTACTTAGTTCTCCAATACCCAACCTTTACATTTTTTGGCTTAGGGTTTAGGGGTTTAAGGTTTAGGGTTCAGGGGTTTAAGGTTTAGGGTTTAGGGGTTTAGGGTTTAGGGTTTTGTAATTTAGTAGCAATCTGAAAAATTAGCATTGTATTTCCCTAGCGGCTTATCTGGGGAAGTGTAGCAGGTATCCACTCCCGCCTAATTCATTTTCCATGTCCTCAGGTGCCTGAACTTGCAAAATGCAAGTCCTGCAGCCCGACACCCTAAACCCCACACCCCGAAGCCCTAAACCCTAAACCCCAAATTTAACTGCTTTTTGTTACGATTCCTCAACCTTAGTCAGTCGATCGTTGAGCTCGATACTTCAGAACACCACCCCTAAGCCCTAAGCCCTAAACCACAGCGCTGGAAGAGATCCTCTCGCAACCCGGAGCCCTAAGTCACGAACAGGGTTTGGGGTTTAGGGTTGAGGGTCTAGAGCCCCAAGTCATGAATACGGGTTTAGGGCTTAGGGCTTAGAGCCCTGAATCATGAATGGGGTTTAGGGTTTAGGGTTCCGAATCATGAGCCACTCTCAACCTAAGAGCAGATCCTGTGAGGGCGTCTATAGCACTAGACCCTAACCCTAAAGACCGATTGCCCTGTGAGCAGCCATGAAGCCTACCCCGCAGATCCTGCACATCCGCCATGCAGGTCCTTCCGATGAAAGTGGCCAGCGGCTTACTTGAGAAGCAAGAAGGATCCAGGAAAAGGCTTGAACCCTAAACCCGAAACCC
>CAJNJA010104307.1:0-18497 GCA_905231915.1 Symbiodinium necroappetens
GGGTTAAGGGTTTATGGGTTTAGGGGTTTAGGGTTTAGGATTTAGGGGGTTAGGGGTTTAGGGGTTTAAGGGTTTAGGGGTTTAGGGGTTCAGGGGTTAGGGGTTCTTGTTAAGGGATTTAAATTTAAGTTGCCATAATGAGATCTGTAGTAAATACTTATATGGTTTCCTTATTATGGTAACTTAAACCCCTTTTCAAGAAGCCAGGAAGCTGTTGAGGTGGAGCTCTCGGCATTGTCTGATTCTTCTCCAGCAATGGGCTCAAATCATCTGACTCAGCGGTGAACAGTGAACACGATCATTTCCTGATTCAACCCCAAATTCGCGGCGAAGTTGACTACCTGCACCGCTTTGGATGTCAGGATCACTGTCGTGCCTGCGGGCATCATCGCCGTCAGACCCTGCTCGAGTGCTTTCTGATCCTTCAGACCTGCGCCAGCCTTGGCCGTTGCAAGAAACCCGAGAACCCAACACCCTTAATTAAGTAATATACCTTAAATCATAATATTAAGGCCCCTACTTTTTCAGGTATATTCCTGAATTAAGGGGTATTGGGCTCTCTGGAAATGGGACTGCTCTTGGCTCGGCTCCGCAAGGATTACCAATCGTTGCGCACCGCAAGGTGCCAAAACTCCGGCCGCATCCTTGCCTACGATTTGAAGACAGCCTCCGGTCTGGCAGAGATCGTCTAGGGCTTCCGAGCCCTAAGGGTCCATGTACCTAAACAGTATATTATACTTTGGCCTTAAAGTAGTCCCTATATAGGTACTTTGGGGCCAAAGTATATACTAGATCGAGATGCCTTGCAGTGTGGTGCCTTCTTTGGGTCGTAGCGCCCACTTCAGCCGACTGCCTGCACCGAACAATAATAATAAAGCCACAGAGCCGGGCAAGCCAAAACAACAAGGGAGTCCTGGCTGGTTAATTCTCGTCGTGGTTGTCAACATACAGTGGCAAGAAAGGCAACAACAAACACGGATGAAGCGGGAATTCAACTCCAGCAAACCCTAACCCCGGAAACCCAAAACCCAAACCCTGAAACCTAGTCCTGAGTCCGTGGCGCTTCGACGCAGGTCTTTATCCTCGTTGTACGCCTTAGTAGAATCTTGAACCCCGTCCTCCAAAAGAGCTTCCAGCTTAAGGTTTCCAAGGTAGCTTAGAGTTTAGGGGTTTTTAGGGTTTTTAGGGCTTCAAGGCCCTACGGCTCCCCATGTGCCCATTTAGTATATACTCGGGCCTTGCTGGGGTTTCTAGAACAAGGCCTTGAAGGCCTAAGTATGTACTATATAGGTACGTGGAGCGTTGGGGAGACTTGAAAATGCACTGGTTGGGGTCTCCAGGTGAACCTTTTGCAATTGCCGGCTTCCCCTACGGGTCCAAGTGCCTAAATAATCATATGCTCTCCAAACTAGCAATTAACCTAGATAACTACTATCCCAAAAATACCGAGTATTGGGTCCTTAGGTTCCTGGCAAACGCAGATCTATGCCTTGGACCTCCTACTAGCTGCAGCAGCAAAGGCAGTGCTGCACGGAGTGCTTCAGAAATCAGGTTCAAGCCAAGGCACGTGGAGTTGGAAGGACAGAAACCATATGTAAACCCTAAATCCAACTTGAACCACTAAGTCTACATCGCAGGAACCAAAGACCTAAATTCCATAAACCCCAACCACTAGACTCACTAGACACTCCCGGAATCCCAAGTGCATGCGCTCACAGTGCGGTTTGGGGTTTTTGGTTTTTGAGCTCTACCACGGTGTGTCAGGAAACCGTTTGCAGGATGGCAGCGGTTACTCGACACTGCAAGGTTGCAAACAGCCGTTGTGTACCGGCCCTTGGCACAACAAAATCAACGAGCTCTAATATCAGCAAGTCAAGATAAGGCAAGGGTCTGTGGGTTCGAAGCGTCCCACTCCAACTATAGGCTTCATGAAGCCCATATATCCGCCTTAGCCACCTGAACGCGCCAAACCCTCTCTGCCATCACCCTAAACCCTAAACCCTTAGCCCAAAACCCCAAAACCCCAAAACCCTAAACCCTAAACCCCAAACCCTAAACCCAAATTAAGCCAAACCCGAAACCCTGAACTCCACAGTAGACAGAGACGGTACAACGAAATACCATCCTCCCCACTCAACAGTATGAACGTTCACAAACTGACGCCACCAACATAGCTGAACGAATAAGAAGACTCTTTCATGGATGTTGGGTTCTGCAAACTTTCATGGGAAACCCCTTGATAAAAGAAACACTAAAGTCTCATGCAAAACAAAAGAACACACCGGGACTGTCCTAAACCCTAAACCCTAAAAACCTAAGACTCCGGCGCCAGCACCTCGCTGGCCGGACAGTGCACGCTCGTAGCCTTGCACTGCCTGCCATGTCGGTGTAGTTCTAGGGTAGTCTTGTATAGGGTTTAGGGTTTAGGGTGTAGTTCTAGGGTAGTCTTGTATAGGTTTTAGGGTTTATAGGTTTGGCTTTCTGCTTCCGTTTATGGGCCCTTTCCCACCGTCACATGAGATCACATTAAAAATGCCCATAATAAGGCTGCGCCGTTTGGGTCTCAGGCTTAGGCCATGGGTGGGCGAAACATACAGCCAAAATGGGGCAGCCCACCAGGGCTCCGGAATATAATCCAAGCATCCTCACTCCCTGACACGATGACCCCCTGTGCTCATTGTACGTAGATACTGCTGATGATAGAAATCCTGCATTTCCCCATAGTAAGGAATATATACCATAATTTCCATATAGTTTAGGGTCCTCAAAGTACTGCAGGGTGTATATCATCAACGGGATGATTCTTTTGCAGCCCTAGGGCCGTAGTTCAGGCGCTCAGGGTATCGGACTAAAACAGCAACAGAACGGTAATGTCGGGGCCTTAATAATTCAAATAGGGCTTTGGGGGTTCCTTATTATATTATTATATAATGTAATCTACCCCAAACCCTATTCTAATTATTAAGGCCCCTAAATTGCATCTCCAAAAAATGGCCGGCCTTCCTAAACCCAAAGAAGGTAAATGGCGCAGGGCATCGGAACTGCCTGCAAGATGTTGATGACAAGGCAGAACTGGGAGCATGTCAGGAGCATGCCTTGCAAGATTCCAGTCAAGGCTCTTGATGCCTAAACCCAAAACCCTGTGTTTGGGATTCCATGCAACTGGGTCTTAGGGATTTCCCTCAAGGCTTGCCGTAAAAGGGCCGTTTGTGTGGCGTGCACGTTTCGGGTATCGGGCATGGGGTTCAGGTTCGAAAAGGTCATGAAAGCTGATTGTTTCAGAATAGAAACGATTTCCTGGTTTTAAGGGTTTAGGGTTTAGGGTGATACACATCCATAATATGCAGCATGGCGCTGCACCTGTACATACATACAGTTTGATATACTTATTTCTATATATGTATACTTATATGTCTGTCTGTCTGTCTGTCTGTCTGTCTGTATGTATGTATGTATGTATGTGTATGTATGTATGTATGTATGTATGTATGTATGTATGTATGTATGTATGTATGTATGTATTGATTGATGGTCTATATCTACCCTAAACCCTCAATCCCAAACCCTAAGCAACTCTTATGTCACTAGTATGTATGCATACCCTGACACCTACATAATATGTGGAAGGCGGGCTGCCAGGATAAGCGGTACCCATAGCCACCTCGCGCCCCGCTTTGAGGCGGTTCTCGAGGGGTCTTCGGTCAGCCCCTGAACTCCCGCCGATCCCAGCGCCTCTGCAGGAAAAAATTGGCATCCATACCCCCTAAACTTTAAACCCTAAACCATACCCCCTAAACCCTAAACCCTAAACCCTACACCCTAAACCCTAAACCCTACACCCTACACAATAAACCCTAAACCCTAAACCCCCCGGTGCTGGTCCCCCTAATACTAATCCGAAGGTCTTCTCGCCAGGCGAGTCAGTCCTGGCGAGGAAAGCTTGCCTCCTTGGGCTGAATGACGTCTCGACGGAAACGTTGTCCTCCATAGACTTATGAAGTACCATGGGAATTCGAGGCCTGCTACACCAGAGCGATGTCAGCGAAATGATCACACAGGCTGTCATGGCTGGACGTGGTGCTTAGGATTTAGGGGGTACCAGAGTGCAAGCACTCCAGATTTTTAGTTTAAGAAAGTGAGGCACAGTCCCCCAGAACACCAAGCCCGGAATAAGACCCTAAACAACACAAATCTGGGACGGCTAAATATTTTCGAAATGACTAGAAGCAACTAAGGATGTGTACAGTTTTGGTGCTTTGGTGGCTTCGCACTGGAGAAATATTGACATGCGGGTGCATCTGGTGCTCGGAATGTCGGAAATCCAGAACCCCATGTGACCCATGTGTAAATATGGATCACAAGACGACACGGTCCGAAACTGAAGAAAACCAACTGGACAGCACCCGAACCAAATAAGTAGATCTTAAGCTCCAACCCCCTATAATCTACACATCCCTAATCAGATCCTAAAACTGGTTGCCCAACTATACATGCTTTCGTAATCCTAAGCCCGCAAACACAGAGCTCTGTATGAATCCCTGTAACCCCAATATGGACGCTTGAATAAATGCAAACCCTACTGCTTGGGTCCGTGAACATAAAACTACTGGAATATACACTCAAACCCTAAACCCCCAAACCCTAAACCCCTAAACCCTAAATCCTAAACCCCTAAAGCCCTTAAACCCTTAAACCTAAACCGCTAAACCCAAGCCACTAAGCCCCTAAACCCTAAACCCCTAAACCCAAAAACCCTAAACCCTGAAATCCAAATCCTTATAAACCCTAAACACTCAAACGCATGTGCGTAGTTCTCTAGATTTGGGTCCCTTCTAGGAGTCCTTTTGTAACGGAGCCGTACTATATTGGGGACCCAAAAGGGGACCCTAATTTAGAGAACTACTCCGACACCCCGAAAAACCCCTCAAACCCTAAACCCCTAAACCCTAATCCCTAAAATCCAAACCGCCTAAAACAACACAAACCCTAAAATCCTAAACCTCTATAAAGCCTAAACACTCAAACAAACATGTCTCTGACGCTCTTTGCCCGAGGATTGGGCTTCGGAGGTAGGCTTCCAAATGCTCTGAGCCTGGCGGTTTCGGCGTCTTTGTTCGTAGCGGTAGGGCTTGGGCTTTAGGGGTTGAGGGGTTTGGGGTTTAGGGTTTAGAGGTTTAGGGGTTTAGGGGTTTAGGGGTTTAGGGTTAAGGGGTTAAGGGCTTTAGGGTTTTAGGGGGTTTAGGGTTTAGGGGTTTAGGGGTTGTTTACCTGGACCCTGAAGAACCTACCTTTTTAGGGTTCCATATCATGATTTCCTGGTACACAAGTCCTCATACGGGTAGGTAAGTTTTAAGTTTTGGGGCTCAGGGGTTCAGGTTTGAGGTTAAGGGTTCTGGGCTTAGTATTTAGGGTTGGCTTGACTTTGCCGGACCCTAAACCCAAAACCCAACACCCTAAACCCTAAACCCTAAACCCTAAGCAGCAAGGGGCTCTGGTTAGCTTGGAGGGCTCCAGGGGTCTAGAGATTTGATTTTGGTTTAGGCTTTAGGGTTTAGGGTTTAGGAGCATCATTGCAACCCCTCCTTAAGTACGGGTACTTGGAGGTTCATGGGTAGTTATAAGTGGGGTTATAAGCCCTAATAGGGGTTATAATTACAGTTACCTTACTTATAACCCCGCTTATAACTGTCCATGCACCTCAAGCACAGCAAGGACAGTGTGCTAAACCCTAAACCCTAGACCCTAAACCCAAAAACCCTAAACCCTGAACCCTAAACCCTTAGCTGCACTGGTCGGTGCTTCGGACTCTTCGGAGAGTGTCTGTTAGCGACTTTGAAGGTTTAGAGGAGAGGAACCCCAACGTCCCTGTAAGTAAGGAATAGACTTTAGGGTTTAGGGTTTAGGGGAATCATATTCGGGTTGTTGCTGTAATTTAAGGTCGATCTTGGAGGCGAGAAACTAGTTGGTTTTTACGCAGCGAAACATAAGACGTCGGATCGGCTAAATGGCTGGACATTGGTTTCAGCTGGTAGGATCTGCCCATGTCGCAGCACAGAGTCTTCTTGTCATTTGTCTCCCTTGACGGTTTGCGTCGTGCACCTTACACTCTAACCCCCTAAACTTGTCCAGGGCAGGTGCAAGCACATGTCGACATTCATACGGTGCTTGCCGGTCACGTCGAAGTCTAGCAGCTCTGTGGAACAGACAAGAAAGAATCAATGGCTGGAGACTTCTACATCGGACGGTGACCCTCTGCCCGAAAACTGCTACCAAGAAGAGCTCAAGCTTAACAGTCGAGCCTTGTAGGCCTTACAACCCTGAAGCTACCCCCTTCTTTATAGAATTTTCGAAAGGCACGAAATCGCCACCTGAACTGTGCTTCCTGCAGAATACCATACGAGCTACCCTCCAGATAAAAAACGAAAGCAACATGACATAGCTCCTGACGGGGCAGAATACGATCCGAAAACAGACCCCTATGTCGCGCTAGTTACGAACCCTAAGGGTCCATGTCCCCAAACGGTATATACTTTGGCCCCAACGTACCTTTATACTACTTTCAGGCCAAAGTAAATACTAGGGCACATGGGGGTTTCCGAAAATAGGGGACCCTCATATAGTACCCTAAATAGTAGGACCCTTATTGTAAGGACCCCAAAATAAGGTACCCCTTCTTTTCGGAAAGTCCCACATGGAACCTTGGGGTCTGAGCGTAACAGTGGAGGGCACCTCATGGGGAAGTTGCCAAAGCACCTGATCCCGAACCTACACCCTAAACCCCTAAACCGTTTACCTCATACCCTACCCATAGGCTCCATAGTAGTTCCTTTTGGGGGTTCATATTTAGGATCCTATAAGGCAAAAAGGAACTACTTTGGAGCCTGCGGGTAAACCCTGTATTCTAAGCCCTACACCCTATCCGTACTCTAAAACCCTAAGAACCAGGAACCGGGAAGATCTTATGCTTCACACTAGCAGCTTGGGCGTAGGCTTTGGGCTTGGGGCGGCCTAAGGCCTATTTTGGGGTTCAGGGTTTAGGGGCCTATCTACAAGGTTGCATACATACTGAGGCCTTAAAGGCACCATGTTACTGAGCGCAGACTCCCGACAACCCTAGCCTATAATTGCCCCGAGAACCTAAACTTACAATTACAAGCAGATCCCCTAAAGCCCTAAGCCTCAAACACAAGACCTTAAGCCCAAACGTTCAAAGCATTTCAGAACCGCATCGAACGAACCGGCCGAGCAACCCGTGCCTGTTTCAGGAATCATCAGCGCTGACAGCAAGCACAGGAAGAACATACCGCCTTTCTCGTCTAACCCTGAGGGTCCATGTACCTAAATAGTATATACTTTGGCCTTAAAGTAGTCCCTATATAGGTACTTTGGGGCCAAAGTAAATACTATTTGGGTGCATGGACCCTTAGGGTAAGGCTTTTGGGATTGTTTTTTCTTGAAGGGTTCCTTGAAGGTTTCTTTTGAAGTTTCCTTTAAATAGGGCTCTATAAGGATCAACGGCTTAGGCCCAAGAAACCCATAGGGTTTCCGGCGAATTGAAAGCTTAGGATTTAGGTGTCTGGGGTTCAAGGTTTCGCGCTTCGGGTTTGAGTGTCGCAGTTGAAGGGGTGGGGGGTTTTCGGACCCTAAACCCTAAACAACCCTAAAGCCTACCTGCACCCTAAAGAACCTACCTTTTTAGGGTTCCTTAATATGATTTCTTTATATGAGTTCTTAAACATGTAGGTTATTTGGGGTTAAGGTAAGCCCTAAACCCTAATCGAAGATCGAACCCTAGACCCGAAACTCAAAAAAACACCCTTTGGGATTGGCTTCTTCGGGTTGGGTAGAGACTTGGTTTCCCAGTAGCCCTTTAAAAACAAGGGTGCCCCTTTTTCCTACTAATTGGTTTTGATACGGGAACCCCCAAAAGAAAAAAGGGCAAACGGGTCCTACTGGGCAACCTAGGAAATCCTTGGGTGGTGGGGGGGTGGGGGAGGGGGGGGTGTGAGACTGAAGCGATCGCGGAAACAAGTTGTTTTCGAACTTCCCCTAAACACGAAAGTAAACTCTAAACCCTAAACTCTAAACTTAACCCTAAACTCTAAACCCTAAACACGAAAGTAAACTCTAAACCCTAAACTCTAAACTACAGAAGCACGCTCTACCCTTCACACTCCAAGCTCCTGTAGTAAACCCTAACTTACCTCCCCCCAACAAGCCAGGGAAATTAAAGGTTAAACTTTCAGATTTGCTACTAAATTGTAAAAAAACCCAAAAAGTTTAAAAGGTTGTGTATTGGAGAACTAAGCTAAACCTTACGGAATCTCTATACCCTGAACACTCTGCGCCCTAAAGCCGCGCCTCACCATCGCGCACGTGCCACACAAAACTTAGACCCCAAAACCCAAAAATGCAAAACAACGACACTTGCATTGAGTAAGACCACTATGAAACCTTGTGTGCATGGCGCCTCTATTCTTGGCTTCTTAAACGAACCCGAGAAGAGGAGACTCGGACTGGCCTTGCACCAGTGCAGAGACCACCCGCGAAAGGAGTCGGCTCCTTCGAAGACGGCTGTCTGCTACCGACAAGGCTCGGGGTGCAGTGTCCAGGACTTTGCTTTCTGTAACATCTGCAAGTCTTCGGCGTAGGCTAGGAAACTTGTTACGTAGGCAACGGGCAGAGTGCGCATCCACGGCCTGCATGGACCAGTGTCCAGGACTTAAAGTTTAGCGAGCCAGCCAGGGTTGATGATCTCTTGGGTCGAAAAGTTTAGGGCTTTAGGTTTCATGGATAAAGGACTCCAAATTTAAGGTTTGGGCCGTGGATAGAGTTTAGGATTTGAAGGATTGGTCTGCTGGCTTTTGGCGGGGCTACTAAAGTATCTTGGAGGGTGAAGGATGCTACTGCCGCTGACACTGTGACGACTAGTGACAATCACAACTTGAGGCTGTTGGTTTGCATACAGCAATGTCTCAGGGCTTTCGAGTATTGCCACCGGAAAAGTTGCGAGAAGGTCCTTAGATGGCTGAAGTGGCGACAGCGAGGGTGAGCATTTCAGTGACAATAATAATGATGGTGTCTTCCCGAGGTTGCTTGTGACCGTGGTAGTGGTGGTGGTGGTGGTGGTGGTGGTGGTGGGGGTGGGGGTGGCGGTGGCGGTGGTGGTGGCGGTGGCGGTGGCGGTGGCGGTGGCGGTGGCGGTGGCGGTTGTTGTTCGTTTTTGTTTTGGTCGCTGTTGTCCGTGATTGTGCTAATGAAGGATCCCAATGATTATACCTCGATAGCAATCACGAAAATAGCGCGACGATGGTGCTCTACTGACTAAATACATAGCCGCCTCCTCGCCATCATTTCAGAAACCATGGAGAACAACCCCTGCGACTCCTCTCCGCGGCCACGGCCAAACCGAAAATCTCGCGATCCGCCTGGTGGATGAAAGCTACACACCAAGAGGGGCCCCACGCAGTTCAGGGGTTTGGGGCTTTGTTACGACAGTAGGGTGTAGTTACGAAATTCATGTGGAACCTGATGCCACAACACAATCCTTTTGTATGCTCGGGCATTTGCATACCGAAGCCTTCATTGGTTGAGATGCACAATTTCCTGCCATGGAGCTCCGAACCCCGAAAGCACACAAAACAAAGAGGACGATATATTTGCATCAATCTTACGAATACACAGCTCTTTAAAGCCTTCCACGGGAACATTTTCTCCCGTGATTGCAAGCAAAACAACAACGGCAATTCCGGCTTGATCTTTGGATACGCCGAAGCCAGAATCCCTGAACCCGAAAACCAAACCTGAACCACCCCCCCCCCCTAGGGCTCCATGTGCCCATGTAGTGCAGATTACGGCCTGAGTATGTACGACATGCGCTTAATGCATCTTGATTCCCGTAACCAGCAGCCCTGAATTTCTTGCCCGGAGATGCATGCAGAACCTGACAAGCAAGGTTTATGGCCTAATGTGCAGGATTCACCCCTAAAGCCTAAAGCCTAAACCCTAAACCGTTTAAGATCCGGGTTGCAGGCTCAAGGTGTGCTTTGGACCTAAACGCCCCATCTGCATTTGACCATACAATCCCTGTAGCTAACTCGTATAGCATTAACCCTGAACCCCAAACCAAAAACTCTAGACCCCAAGCCCTAAACCCAAACCCTGAACAATGCACACACTACACCCAAAGCCTTAGCGCTTCACACCCAAAGTTGTGCCTCAGCTGTCGAGCGGAACAGCTTTGCCACCTGTGGGAAATTCATGTACGGCCCCTTAGGATCGGGGCTTCAAGGGTTCCTATGATGGCGGATATTCAAGAGTTAGGGTTTAGGGTTTAGCGCTTAGGGTTCAGGGTTTATGGTTTAGGGTTATGTAAGGGCAGACTATAGCGGAAACATACAAACTGCTTGTTCAAAGGATCCACAACAACCCTAAGCCTTGATATCAAAAACACACGGGCTTCAACGACGTCCAACCGAGAAGGATGTTCTTTTTGGGGAGGCTGCATCTTGTTGGGGAGGCTTCAGTGCTCCAGCTTGGGGGAGTATAGCTATAGCTGGATCTACCTTCAGGCTATGGTAGAAGCTAAGTTGGAGTATCAGAATCCTCATGCAATTAAGCCAAAGCATAAGGGATCCTAGCACCCTACACCCTAAACCCGAACGCCAAACCATGCTCCAAGTTTCTGGGTTCGCTTTAGAACGGTTTTGAGTTTTGGGTTGAGCCTTAAGCCTTAAGCCGAAACTCCGAAACCTTCGGCCCCAAGCCCCAAACTTAAACTCCAAAAATCTCTATACCCTATAACTAAACCAAAACCTTCAGAAAACCCAAACTTAAACTCCAAACATCTCTAAACCCTATATACCTCAACCAAAACCTCCAAAAAAACACAGAGCCCACCGGCAGTCCAGGTTTCAGATTCAGGGTGTTGGGTTTCAAGGTTCAAGGGCTAGGGTTTAGGGTTTAGGGTCTAGGGTTTAGGGCTTGCAAGAACAGGGCGCTTTCGCATTTCTGCGACGTCGGGAGGGGAGGGGGAGTTTTCCTACAAGGACCTGAGTGGACCGTGCAGTCTAGTATAAGGCCCTGAGTTTACCCAGGGAGTTGAAGTACTGCAGAAACTAATTTGGAAAATAGCTTCCAGACCATGCATTCGGGATGGAGGATAGTTTCGCGTTCCCAAACCTGAAAAGTTAGAGTGCATCGTTGACTAGGGCGGGTATTACTTCAATGAGGCCAGAAGACGACGACTGCACATCACCAATGCAGTATAGCTGCTCCCAGCTCGAGAAACAGGTCCGGGCCGCATAGTCCCATGCTTCCGGGCAGAAATTTTCAAAGACCAAGACACCGGCATGCAGGGTCCGTGTGCCATGTGGACAGTCAAGGCGTAGCCGTGGTCACCAGCAAAAGCAGTGGCTCAACGGTTTCCCCAGAGAACCCAATACCCTTTAATTACGGAATATACCTTAAATTATAGGGGCCTTAATATTATGATATAAGGTATATTCCTTAATTAAGGGGTATTGGGTTGTCTGGGTCTACCGTGATCTCACTGCCGCTTGCTGCGAGGACTTGGCCCGCAACAAGCCTCGCTCAACTTCCAGCAATCCACAAGAGCACTTGGAGGTTCATGGGTAGTTATAAGCGGAGTTATAAGTAGGGTAACTATAGTTATATACTATAGTTATGACCCAAAATAGTGGGACTTTTAACCCAACTTATATCTACCCAAGCAGATTTGCAGCACGTGCCCAAGTCCTGGTTCTGGGCCACGACTAAGTCTCCTAGCATCAGAATAGCCCAAAAGCCGCATATAATGGGGTCTTTGGGCCCAAAAGCCTTCAAATATGAGTCCTTTGAGGGTAAGGGAGTGTGTGATTTGCCTCAGCAGAATCCAACGCACCGCATCTCCTCATCCCAAACTGGAATGCAAGACAGATCTGCTAGATCCATCATGTTTCAGCCCAGCTTGGTGGATGCACGTGGAAGTTTTCCGGGTGCTGCACAACACTGGAAGTGTAATTACCCTGTCGGGATCAGATCTGCAAGAGCACTTCTGCTCGATCCCCCTTGAACTGGAGAACGGCTGGGTTTCGGCATGTTGGATGCGCAACTGAAAACAGCGCAGTGCCACTGGAGGCTGGGACATTGGCGGCTGTCCTTAGATCTCCAGTCAGCCACTGGTGGAGGCAACTGCTGGAAGTCGCCTTCGGCCACCAGATCAGGCCATGCTTCGAAGGCATGCTTCGAAAGCATTCCTAAAGAAGTGGGTCTGCTGCTACTGCGGTTTTGGGACAATGCCCAGTTCCGCGACAATCGAGAAAGTGAAGTCGCTCGCAACACAAGCCAAGCTTTCAACAGTATCCTCGGCGAGGAGTTTTGCGATCGTCGTACTGAGTGGGGTGTACTAGAAGTACAACTATAGAAAGAAAAGAGTGGACAAAAATAGTTGTAATTCAGCCAGGTAACATTAAATCGAAGCCCTAAACCAACCTGCCCCCTCAAACCCTGAAGCCCTCAAGCCTACCCATAGGACCCTGTTTATGGATTATATTTAGAATCCTAAAAAGGAATTACTTAGGGGCCTATGGGTACATAGTGCCTTTCCTGGCCCGCTATCACTCCATGGGCAAAGCCCCACCTCGGCGTCCATGGCGGCCTGAACCTTCGTCAAGTCTTTACAAGGGCTTAGGGTTTAAGGGTTTAGGGTTTACATGGACCCCAAATATCCTACCTTTTTAGGGTTCCTTATTATGATTTCTGTATATATGAACTTAAAAACGTAGGTTATTAGGGGTTAAGGTAAGGTTTAGGGTTTAGGGGTTGGTCCGGTTGTTTAACAACTACGGACTGCTCCTCGTCATATGACAGCATTCCTTCTGAAGGGATCCCTAAACACTACTTGGAGGTTCATGGGTAGTTATAAGTGGAGTAAAACGTAAGGTAACTATAGTTATAACCCAATTCAGCGACTTATAACCCAACTTATACCTACCCATGAACCTCCAAGTAGGCTCTAGGTAACCCCAGGCATGAGAAACCCTGAAATGTTGGAAAATACTACTCCAAGGGTCCATAATTGTCATACACTCTGAGAAATAGTAACCCACATAACTATAGTACTAGCCTGAACCCGAGTACCTAATTATCGGGTCCTTTGGATCCTTACTTGGAGGTTCATGGGTAGTTATAAATGGGGTTATAAGTCCCCTAATATGGGTTATGGTTACAGTTACCCTACTTACAACCCCTCTTATAACTACCCATGAGCCTCCTAAACCCAAAACCCTAAACCCCTAAACCCTAAATTACACTCTAGACGGGCAAAACCCACAAAAGGCTATTTTTCTACATACTTTCAAGGTCCAGGCAGGGCTGAAAGACCCTAACCCCGCGCAGCTGGGACCCTGCAAACTCGGATCGGAAGGGCCCGCCCACGGTTTAGGGTTTGGGGTTTTAGGGTTTTAGGGTTTAGGGGTTTAGGGATTTAGGGTTTTAGGGTTTAGGGTTTTAGGGCTTGGGGTTTAGGGTTTGAGGTTTGGGGTCTAGGCTTTAGGGCTTGGGGTTTAGGGTTTGAGGTTTAGGGTCGAGGCTTTAGGGTTTGGACCCTAAGCACAGAAGCCTGCAGCCATGTATATTTAGGTCTTGGGTGTGTGGTAAGACGGATAGGAATAGAGCTAGGACCGAGGTTACCGCCTTGGTCTTAAAGGTGTAAAGTTACGGGCCTAAACCCTAAACCCTAAGTCAAGGGTATCGCTCTATGTAAGTCTCGGGCTAAGCAGTTCAGCACAACTCGAAATCATATTCCCTCGTAATCCCTGTCTAGTTGTACTGTCAGGCGCCCCCCTAAACCCTAAACCCTAAACCTTAAACCCAAAAAAGAAAAACAAACAAATTCGAATCAGTCAGGCCCCGAAAGTATACCCCATAACACTCTCTATACCCGAAGACAGAAACCCGGAAGGTAAATGACCGCAATTCTAAGCATCAAAAACACCCCCCACGCCCAAGCTCAAGTTATGAAGATAACAGATGATAACCCCCTAGTTTTCAAATTTCTGTTGTTCTCATAACTCGAAAACCAAGCCAACCCGTTCCGACCGTCAAGGCCAAGACGTTACTCTTCAAGTTACCTTGGTGCTAGAGTGGCCGGGTCGCGGCTGGCAGCGGCAATGCATCCGAGAGAAACGCGCTCGCACGCCTGTTTTGGAGGCTTGGGTTTGTTTCAGGCTTACGGCGTTATGGTGTAGAGATTAGGGATCGGGGTTTAGGGTGTAACGGCTCGAAGTTTCAGGGTATTGAGCCATGAAGTTACTTAATCGCTCTTGCCACCTGCACCCTAAGCCCTAAGCCCCAAACCCCTGAACTGTAAACCCTAGATGTTCTCAAGCACGACACCCCAGACCTCAGACCAGAGAGGAAGAACTAGGTGCGGGTTTAAGGAAGTTTAGGGTCTATGCTTTTGTGGCCCAAGGAGAAATGTGGCGTGGGCATGAAGCGAAGAAGGACTAGACGCATCCAAGAAACGTAGGATGTAGAGGCAATTCACAGCTTCTTGGTTTAGGTCATGGAGCTTCAACCTCGACGCTAAACCCGAAACCCGAAGCCCGAAAGCCTTGCTGCTAACTCGACCCCTAAACTAAACCAAGTCCCGGTTTCGAAACCCCAAACCCCGAAACCTTGCACCCTTAAGCTTAAACCCAAGCCCTACAACCTAAATCCTCGCAAACCCCTGTTATAATATAGGATCGGAAAAATTGATAATAATCTCCCCCTTTGTTCTCTACACGTGTGATATCATCCACCCCCAAAAACCCTATTCTGACTGTTCCAAAGCCCATCTACTACTGAACCTCTGCTGTGCCATTTGTACTACGTGATATTTGGGGGGTTTCCGAAAATAGGGGACCCTAGTGTAGTACCCTAAATAGTAGGATCCTCAGTATAACGGACCCCAAAAGAGGGTGCCCCTAATTTTCGGAAACTACCCATCTAGTAGTCCATATTAGACCCCGGCTTAAGAGCGCTTCAGAGGGATCCCTCGTCAAGGATTGATTAGGGGTTAAGGGTTTAGGGGTTTGGGTTATAGTGTTTAGGGTTTAGGGGTTCAAGGTTTAGGGTTTAGGGTTTTAGGACTTTAGGGGTTTAGCGCTTAGGGTTTTGAATCCTGAAAAATGTCACCGGGAGCCCTGCGGCCCTTTGAGTCTAGAAGTGTCAAGACCTTATGGGAGATTCGGCTGAGATTCGGGTTCGGGGATTAGGGGATTACGGTGTCAAGAGCAGAGTTTCGGGATCTAGGGTTGAGCATTTAAACCTGCAGCTATCGCCCACAGCTAGAAGGTCGTAGGTGATGACCCCGTGAAGCCTGGCGAGCCAGCTTCAACTTCAAGTTCACGCTCGCTTCGGCCTTGACATGCAGCAGCGAAACGTAGAGGACAACCAGGACCAAAAGGCCTTAGCTTTGCCGCCGCGATCGTGGTGCTGCTCCTCCACTTGAATGTCCGGCGTCAGCCACGGAGGCATGGAAATGAGGTCGGCCGCATCCAGGGCAGCGAGCAAGGGGCAGTTCCTCCTCGCGCGCCCTGGACAGCTGCAAGGTGCCGGCTCGTCTTTCGACGAAGCTGCCCCTGCAGCATCGCGCAGGTCGCTGCTCACCCGGCAGACCCGTTCGCCGGCGCCACGGCGCTTAGGCCCTTAAACAGTAGGTCGGTGGGTTTAGGATTGAGGGTTGACATTTAAGGCTCAGGGGGCTTCTTGGGATTATAGGGCCTATTACAGGGCTCAGCTCTTGGGAATAACCATGAACTTGGATTCGGGGTTTAGGGTGGGTAGAATATCCTCAGGCCCATGCGGGTTCCTGTAGTTTAATCTTCCTTTTAGCGGATTCCCCTAACAAGGGTTAGTTAGTATAGGGTACTATGAAGTTCCATAATAAGTTTAAGTGTGCCTTTCAAGGTGAACTGATCTGAACCAAGCAAAGGCACTTCTCTAGCGCTGCAGTGGCATCACTCGCTCGTCGCCCTCGTCCTCCTGACGCTGAAAATGCACATGCCTACGCCACTAACCTAAAACGGCACCCTGGACTAAACCCTAAACCCTAAACCCCTGGACTACGCTTCCACCCAAAGCCTGTCATCTGCAAGGGAGCCTGTTCGGGGATCAGGGTTGGGGGATGTGAGTGAAAGCTTCCATCCCTAAGGGCCCATGTGCCCAAAAGTACTGTTAATGATATAGACCCTGCATTACCTTAGGGATCCTAAACTTAGGGCTTCAGGGTTTAGGGGTTTAGGGTTTAGGGTTGATGATATAAATCCTGCTTTGCCTTAGGGATCCTAAACTATGGGAATTATGGTATAGTCCGTATTCTGGGTAACGCAAGATTTATCACCAATCGTAGTATATACTTTGGCCCCAAAATACCTATATTATATAGGGAATACTTTAAGGCCAAAGTATATACTACTTGGGCAAATGGACCCTCAGGGAATGGCTTACAAGAGTTGGGAGTTGATTACGTCAGGTCTGGCTCTAACGTAGACTGCCGGATGTGAGATGTAAGAGTGTAACGGTTTAGGCTTTAGGGTTTAGGGTGCCTTACCCTGACTCAAAGGACTCATCTGTTTAGGCTTTTGGGCAAAAGACCCTACTTTATAAGGCTTTTCTAAGGACAGGGATTGAACATTCGGAAATAAACATATACCGCTACGTACGGGACACTGCAATAAACACCAAAGCAAGCAACCCATCTGAATCTGGGAAAACCCAAACAACCTGCTGAGCATACCTACCTTGAGCGATTTGGACCCAGTGAAAGTCATCACCCTAATCCCTAAATCCTATAAACCCCCGGAGCCCTCATGCCTGAAAACCTTAAGGCCCAACCTCTCAAGCCAGCCCCACCTCCCGTTTCGTGCTGGCTGCCCAAACCAAGACGCGTGGCCCGCCTGGAAACCGGATCCCAATGCACCAGGACCCTCCAAGTACCATCAAATGGGGGTATATGGTGCCAAATTAAGGGTATTTAGGGTCTAGTAGAGGGTAGATGGAGGGTCTAGGTACCCGTCAGGACTCATTGTTTTCCTCACTTGAAGGTCCTGGATAGGTATCCTGATTACCACGAATCAAGGTGCCTCGTTGTAACGCTCCGACTGATGCCCGGCATACTTGCTACGCATGCTTCACCTTCAAGCAACGAATCTTTTTCAAGTTTTCACCTAGTGCATGCGAGTGCGTGAACGAAGAGCTTGGGTGCAGTCTGTTGTGTTCCGGATTTGAGAAGGTAAACCCTAAACCCTAAAACCCAAAACCCTAAACCCGAACCGTCCAAACCATTAAACCCTAAAGGGTCATGCTCAGGACTTATTGGGTTGTGGCGATCACGGTGGATGCCACGCTGGTCGTCGTCTTGGTCAGATTGTCGCGATCGAAACGGTGGTGGGTGTAATTACAGGCTGGTGGCACGGCTGACGAAATCATGAGTTTGCTTGTGTTGTTGGTGCTTACCGTTGGTGTTGATTGTTGTTGGTTGTGGTCCTGGTCTTGTTGCTGTGGCTGTAGAGCATCACCATCGTCGTCGTCGTGGTCGAGGAGGGCGAGGAAGCGAGTCACAGCACCACTACGACCCGAGAAAACTTCTCCCCAGATCTTGAAGGACTCCGGCAGACAGGACATACCATGGACGTTTCCGAAGATAGGGGACCCTAATATAGGGAAGGACCCCCCAAAAGAAGGTACCCCTTATTTTCGGAAACTCCCCCATGGACCGTAGCAACCCCCCAAGTACATAGACCCTGTACAGTCCTTGTAGAACTCTCACAAATTCGAACCCTACTAACCTCCTCTAAACCCGGCCCCTATGAAATCCTTCTAACCCTACGGGTCCATGTAAACCCAAAACCCAAACCCTAAACCCTAAAAGCAGAACCAAGACGCTTCAGGGAGCCCGGTAAGGATCCTTCTAGCACCCTCTAACTGTTGAGCCGTTCATGGAATCCTTTCGATTCGGGATCCTTAGGGTACCCTCTAAACTTACAGCCCTTGAGGGCACCCTCTAACATGAAAACCCTAGAAACCCTAAGCCCGAAAATCCTTCTATAGGACCAACGCTCCCAAACAAACTAAACCCCTTTAGGAAAACCTTTAGGAATTCTTATGGTACCCTCTAAACAAACTAAAACCTCTAAGGAAATCCTTCCAGGGATTCTTAGGATACCAAACCTTTAAGGAACTCCCCTAAACCCTAACCCCTAAACCCTACACCCTAACTGCTAAACCCTAAACCATAAGCCAAAAACCCTAAAACCTAAGGGACCGAGCGGCTCTGGAGCGATGGCTTTGAACTGACTCGGGTCGCCAACCTTCTGCATGTACACCGCCCGGCCTGATCCCTAAAACCCTAAACCCCTAAACCCTAGGGTTTAGGGTTTAGGGCCTGAGCCCTAAAACCCTAATCCACTAAACCCTAATCACCCTAAACCCAAATCACCCTAAACCCTAAA
>CAJNJA010104318.1:4315-18495 GCA_905231915.1 Symbiodinium necroappetens
CTACTCCTGCTACTACTACTACTACTCCTGCTACTACTACTACTACTACTACTACTACTACTGATACTACTGCTACTACTACTACTACTACTACAAATAATAATAATAATAATAATCCTCCTGCTGCTGCTTCTACTACTACTACGACGACGACGACGACGATTACTACTACTACTGCTAATAATATTCTTCGTCATAATAATAATAAGAAGAAGAACTAACAACAAGAAGAAGCCGCACCGCCGACAGGGACCCGGCTCAGGCTAAACTGGCGCTCGAGGGTCCGATCCTGGAGTCGCCAAGACCTCGGCTTTTACCCAGGAGTTTCTCGGTTCGATTCACGATTTATCCCAGGGTTTTGGGGTTCTGGGTTTTTTGGGTTTAGGGATTCAGGGTTTAGGGTTTTAGGATTTGGGTAGTTTTCCAAATTAGGGTCCCTTTTTAAGTCCCCAATGTAGTAGGGCAGCCTTACGAAAAGGACCCCTAAAAGGGACCCGAATTTAGAGAACCGTCCACTTAGAGTATGTAGCATCGGGGGGTTTTAAGCGTAGGACTTCAGGGTAAGGGATCGAGGGTTTAGGATTTTAGGGTGTGGGCTCTTCGGGCTTGGGATAGAAGGTTTCAGTTGACGGGCTTGCCCAAAAGACCTACCGGTTTAGGGTTCAGGGTTTGGGGTTTTGGGCCCGTACAAAAGAAACAAATGTTCCAAATTCGAACCTCTGTATATACCCCTGTCATCACTGCTCCTTTGAGGATTGACCATAAATGTGGAGCTGCTGTACAAGCAGGTCGATGTCTTCGATCCTACAGTAGGGGATCTGTTTCAGCTGCCAGTAGAACTTCTCACTCAATGGACGAATCAGCTCTGCAGCTTCCCACACGTACACCATACAGCTGAGAGGGCCGGTGCACTCGATCTCCTGTTGTTCCTTCTCGAAGGCATAAAGGAACACGGCTTCCATCAACCTGTGACCAGTGGCATCGTTGGAGATACCTTTCTCCTCGACCACGTAGGCGGATGCCAACAGCCTACCGGCGTTCGCATAGAGGGCCTAAGGAATGGGGACTTTGAGATGCTGAGGCCATCGGCTACCTTTTGTGGGTAGTTCTCTCAAGTAGGGTCCCTTTCAAGGTCCGCTTTATAAAGGGATCTATAAGGGTTCCTATAGGGTTCCTATGAGGGTAGTATATGCGTAGTTCTCTAAAGTGGGGTCCCTTTTCAGGTCCTTTTTATAAGGGTGCCGTACTATATTGGGGACCTACAAAGGCACCCTAATTTAGGGAACCATCCATATACACAAACCCTTCCTCACCCTGCGGTTTAGGGGCTTGGTTTCAGGGTTTAGGGTTTAGGGTTTGGATACGATGCCCAGGCACAAGAATTTGCGACGAGCATTTCTGAGAGCAAGGACAGTAGGCATCGACAATGGCCGCAACCAGGAAACCCGAAACTCTAAACTCAAAACCCCTAAACCCAAAACCCTAAACCAAAAACCCCCTACACCCGGTTCCCCTGAGCCCTAAACCCCTCGACCCGAAAAGGGCGCCAATTCGCCAACTTTTGCAACGACCGACAGCGGCCACGTGGTGTTCAGCTCGGGGCAATAAATCACTATCACATTTAAATTAATTTTAAAGGAAACTACATGTGGGGAGTTTAGGGTGTATAGGGGCTTCTATAAGGTATATAGACTAATATAGACCTTCCATAAGGCTCCTATAACGGTAACTACCCACGTGGAAATGTCCTAGAATAAATCGCTATCACATGCACGTCCTCCGTCATGCTCGTATGATCTACGATAAGGCTAAGGGTGGCTATAAGGAGCTTAGTCTAGGGGCTGTAATAATTAGAATCGGGTCTGGGGTATGTTATACTATACTTAAAATAAAGAACCCCCGAAGCCTTATTCTAAACCCTAAACCCTAAACATCCCCCTAAACCCACAGAGGCATCCCAGGCGAGCATTGAACNNAACCCTAAACCCCTCAATCCCTAAACTCATCCTTCCGACCTATGTGGTATGTCTCCAACTTGTGCTTGCAATTCTGGCGATCGCGAGAGAGGACATAAACCCCCTTTAGGGTTTGGTGTTTAGGGTTGAGGGTTTAGGGATTTAGGGTTTAGGGTTTAGCAGAGCGCTGTCAAGCCTTTGCAGAAACTGTGTCAAGCCCTCGTAGACTCGTAGACAGCACTAAGGTGCTTACAAACTCCCTAAACCCTAATCTCTAAACCTCCGAACCCTCAACACCCAAGCCCGAACCACTTGATTCCCGCTTGAAAGCCCCCTAAACCCTAAGCCCTAGACCCTAAGCCCCCACACCGCAGCTCCACATCCGAGGGCAAGGCTTTGCAGGCGAGCGCGCCTCTGGCGCAGTGGAGTCGGAATAATACCTGCTTCAGGCTTCGTGGGTTTAGGGGTTCCTTTAAAGGGTTCCTGTAAAAAGATCCTGTAAGTTAAAGGAAACTACAGGGGGAGTTCAGGGTATATAGGGCTTCTATAAGGTATATAGACCTTCTATAAGGGTCCTATAACGGTAACTACCCACCTGAAACTGTCCTAGATAAGGGTGTTATAAAACCCTAATAACCTAGAGCCCGATGAAGCCTTTAAAAACGGAGCCCCAAAGCTATAACAACCACCGAACCCCCCGGCAACCCCTAGATTTGTTGGAGTCTTCGTCCTCAGCCAGTAAGCCCTAAACCCTATAAGGGCCCTAAAATGGTTCCTTTTAGCGTCCCTCCTGGGGTCACTACTACAAGGGTTCGCCTTAAAGGAACTTTTTTCATGGGTTGGTTCCGTTAAGGGTCCTTTTCCTATAGGGGTTCCTCCAGAAAAAACCCTAAACCCTAAACCCATGAACCCTAAAAACCCTTGAAGGGTTCAGGGTTTAGGGGTAAGGGCTGCTATAAGGGTTACTTTCAGAGGAGCCCTTCAAGGGCTGTTGCTTTAAATGAGCCCTTTGCTGAAAGGACTCCTCTAACCTTAACGAAAAAAGATCGTGATTCCTAGACCCTTCAAAGGAAGGGTTCAGGGTTTAGGGTTTAGGGAAATCCTCGTTGTTGTTTCCGAAAATGGGGGGACCCTAATATAGTACCCTAAACAGTAGGATCCCTAGAGCCGTAGGGTTTAGAGTGTCGGGTTTAGTGGAATCCGCAGAAGAAGCCCCTGAAGGAACCCTGGAAGGCCAAGAGCCCCAAAGCCCCAAATCCTGAAGACACGGAGGGCCCCGGCCTCAGGCCCTACACCCTAAACCCTTAAACCCCTAAACCCCTGAACCCTAAACCCTAAAACCCGAAAGCCCTAAACCCCTTAACCCTAAACCCCTAAATCCCTAAACCCCTAAACCCCTAAAACCCTAAGCCCGGAACCCTAAACCTTTAAGCCCCTAGGCCCTGAACTTAGGGTTTAGGGTTTCGGGTTCCCAAACCCTAAACCCAAAAACCCCTGCAGTAGAAGCCAGAAAGTTGTAACATCATTATCCTCATGCCCTGAAACTAAAGTAGAGAGAACCCCCGCACAAATCATCCTAAATCCATGTTCCAACTTTCTGGGGTTCACTCTATAGGATCCTTAAAAAGAGTATAAAAATTGGTCAGTCCAAACAAGGAACTACAGTGGACACTATAGGTAAGACCCTGAACCCTAAACCCTAAACCAAAGACCCTATAAACCCTAAACCAAAAAGCCTATAAACCCTAAATCAAAAATCCTATAAACCCTAAATCAAAAATCCTATAACCCTAAACCAAAATCCCTATGAACCCTACACCAAAAACCTAATAAACCCTAAACCAAAAAACCCTATAAACCCCAAACCAAAAAAAAACCTAACAAACCCTAAGCCAAAAACCCTATAAACCCTAAACCAAAAAACCCTATAAACCCTAAACCAAAAACCTATAAACCCTAAACAAGAAACCCTAGAAACCCTAAACCAAAAAAACACTAACAAACTCTAAACCAAACCCTAAACCAACAACCCTATAAACCCTAAACCAACAACCCTATAAACCCTAAACCAAAAAACCCTAATAAACTCTAAACCAAACCCTAAACTTTAAACAAAAAATCCTATAAACCCTAAACCAAAAACCCTAATAAGCCCTAAACCAAAAAACCCTAGAAACCCTACACCAAAAACCCTATAAGCCCTAAACCCAAAAAAACTAGAAACCCTACACCAAAAAAACGCTATAAGCCCTAAACCCTAAACCCTAAACCCTAAACCCCTAAACCGCTGAACCCTAAACCCTAAACCCGGCCTGAGGCGCTTCCAGGCCGGATGGTACACCGAGCGGCGGAAGGCCTCCGAGACCTGGTAAGGAAAGAACCGGGGTGCATTTCACCTTAACTTGTAGGGTTTAGGGTTTAGGGTTTACGGTTTAGGGTTTGGGGGTTTGGGTTGTAATTAACTATAGGTATAGCTACGGTAGTTTCAGCCATGTTTGCTAACTCCCATGAATTTCCAGGTCCAAGTAGATGGGACCTATAACGGATCTAGCGGGGATGGTTTAAAGCTTAGGGTTTTGGGGAATTATATGTTCCTTCTGAAGAGCTTCATATGAAGATTACTATAAGGGAAAATATACGGGTTCTGATACCTTGTCAGGGTGCGGCAAAGCTGTTACGGAGACTTGGAGAGCTATACTATGGGGGCCTTAAGAAATAGAATAGGGCTTCAAGAAAGGGCTCCTTTGAAGGGCTCCTAAAGGTTATTACAATACTATGAGGATTAAGTAACCCAGAGTCCATGACCGCTAGAACGGGGTTTGGGGCATATAGTTCTTTCCCAAACCCTACCTAAACCCTAAACCTCTAAACCCCTAAACCCTAAACCCCCAAACCCCCAAACCCCTAAACCCCTAAACCCTAAACCCAAAACCCTAAACCCCTAAAAACCCCTAAGCCCCAAACCCCTAACCCCTAAACCCCTAAACCCTAAACCAGGGCAGCCTTGCCCTATCAGTGCCCTTGGCCTTGACTACAGTCACCACTTCGATCTTGCTGGATGATGTGTCCATCAGATCAGCCCTGTTTGATTCTGCATGCATGTACATTAGGGTTTAGGGTTTAGGGTTGTGATCACAGTGGAGTGGCATGCGATCGATCTTGCTGTTGTGCACCAGACCTCCCTCGTCGTCTTGCTCACATGTTATGATGCATCCTGATGTCCCTCCACTGCCGTGCAGGTGGTTTGGTCTATGACCCGGAGGAAGAAGATGTAGGGTTTAGGGTTTAAGGGTTTAGGGGGTTTAGGGGTTTGGGTTTGAGGTCCGGGGCTTGTGTAGTATTGAGAAGGGGTTTACCTAGCCCTAAACCCCGAACCCCTTCGTGTTAGGGAACTTAATTTAAGTTACCAGAATAGCGCTCCGCAGTAAACAGTAGGGTTTCCATCTTAGGAGACCTTTTAGCCCTAAGCCCTCAAGGAAGGGAAAGTGAGAAGGGCATCTGCGCAGTGTTGGGGCCCTTGAATATAATATGGAAGCCTTTAAAACAGAAGCCGCTTCATTCTCTTCTGATCTCTGTCAGTAGAACCCTAGGCCGAGACCCGAAACCTACTTGGAGGATCTTGGGACATACGGTTGATGATATAAATCCTGCATTATACCATCATAAGGAACATACCCTGCTTCCCATAGTTTAGGGCCCTTAAGGTAATGCATCCTTCATAACATCAGCCGTATGTATGTTAAGTTACAAGTTCCTCAATTTGGGGGTTTACAAGCAACTGTGAGTAGAGCTACCTCATGATCCTTTCAGTACTTCCTAGACCTTGGTTACAGGAAACTACAGGTGGGGAGTTTAGAGTTATTTTTGGCTTCTATAAGGCTTCTATAAGGTATATAGACCTTCTATAAGGCTCCTATAACGATAACTACCCACCTGAAAATGTCCTAGACTTGGGTAGTGCCCCCCCCCCTACAGTGACAGCCTATACTAGGCCTACTATTAAGGGCCTTATGTATGTCCATATTATGAATATTACTCGTTACTGAGTGGGGGCAGTATCCAACCTAGGACCCCGAAGAAACCCCATCACCCTAAACCCTAAACCCTAAACCCCACATGAAGCTGGGCCCTAAACCCTTTTGCTGCGATATAAGGGCCCTTTAAGAATTAGAATAGGACCTTGGGTAAGGAACCCCCAACATGGCTCTATAACAAGGTCCCCTTATAAAGGTGTACTACTCTAGAAGCCTTAATAATTAGGATAGGGTCTTGGGGCACCTTCTACTATAATGCTAATTAATGAAGCCCCGAAAATAGTATAGGTAATTATTAAAGCCCCTTCATCAAGGCGTCTTTGCAGGTTTCACGAGCGAAGAGCTGAAACCCACCAACCCCCAATCTCTGCAGAATGTAGGGGCCTTAATAATTAGAATAGGACTTTTTTAGGGTTCGTTTTTATGATTCTGGTATTATATACTCCCAAAGCGTATTTCAAATTATTACGGCACCTATATTAAACCCTAAACCCTGAACTCTAAACCCTAGTTCCCCTTCCCGTAGACGGCCTCCATGTCCAGCCGATCGTGATTGAAAAGGAGGTCCACGGCTACGACCTTTCTTGGCGGGTTTAGGGTCTAGGGCTCTAGGGTTTTAGGGTTAAGTGGGGCTTAAGTTTTCAGGATTTGGGGCTCGGGGCTTGGGGCTAAGAGTTCGGGGTTAGGGCTATGGTTTGGAGCGTTTGGAGAGGCAAGTTCCTTTTCTAGGAGCCTTGTGAAGACATCAAGCTTGCTCTTCCGCTCTTTTCGGGTTTAGGGTTTTTTGGCTAAGGGTTCAGGGGTTTAGGGAGTAAAGGCCCTAAACCAAGCAACTTTGGGGGGGTTCACCCGAAGTTAACCTTCCAGGCGCCCTATAAAACCTTCCAGGCGCCCTCGAAAACCTGTGAAAGCCTGCAAGACCCAGAGAGCCCAATACCCCCTAATTTAAGTAATAAACCTTAAATCATAATAGTAAGGCGCCTATAGTCTAAGGTATTTTCCTTAATTTAGGAGTATTGGGCCCTAGTCTAACAGATCCCTGAATGAGAGTCCCCCAAAAAACCTCCTTGTGGCACGGGCTCTCTTGGAACCTCATACAAAAAACCCTTTAGAGCCTATCAAATCTGCATACATCTCCCATAGAGACCTGTTAGAGACTTACAAAACCGTAGAGAGGTTTAGGGTTTTAGTGTTTAGGGTTTAGGGCAAAAAGTAGATCCCCTAATTTGGGATCCTATACTACTAGGGGCTACTTTAAAGGACACCCCCTTAGGGGATCTATGTTTTGGATGCTTCCGGTGGTCTGGGTGTAAGGTGCTTAATAGGAAGCCCCTCGCTGGATCTGTTTTTGCATCCTTTCCGGCTCTGGGTTTTGGGTTTTGGGTCCAGAGGTTTAGGGTTTTTGTAGGGCTTTTGGATCCTTTCAGGGGTCTGGGATACTGTTGATGATAATCATCCTGCATTACCTTAAGGACCCTAAACTATGGGAATATGGTCTATTCCTTATTATGGGTAGTGCTGGATTTATATCATCAACCGTAGCACCCCAAAGCGGTTAAAGGCTACTCAATCTACTTGGAGGTTCATGGGACGTAGCAACTAGGGTTGAAACTAAGGTAGCTATACCTATATTCAATTACAACCCAAGTTTAAGGTTCTTATAGTTACTATTATAGTTAATGAAAACCCTGAAAGCCCCAAACCCATAACCAAAGCCCTTGAATCCTCAAAGCCCGAAAACCCTATAACCAACGCCCTTAAGCCGAAAAAGCAGCTGTCTGCCCCCGCAACTACTTGGAGGTTCATGGGACTTAGTAAGGACAGTTAAGTACCTAAACTGCGGTTATCATATTAAATCGTAGTTAAATCGTTGTAAATGTATTTAAAATTTATTTTTCTTTATAGCCGCAGTTGCCAAATCCCCTGAACCTTTAGAGAATCCGGCCCCGGAAGTATCCTTACAAGATCTTACAAGTATACGGTTTAGGGCTGAAAGGCATAGGGATATGACGTGCCTTAAACCCCAACTGACACACATCTTTGAGGGATTTAGCTAGTATACGGAAATCATAATCAGCATCCCTGAAATCACAAGGTCGGTCGTGTAAGTACAATTAAAGGGTGTAGGGGATGATCTGGACCCTTAAGAACCTCCCCTTTTTAGGGCTCCTTAGTATGTTTTCCATACATAAAAATATATATATATATGTCCTTTGAAAAATAGGTTCCTTGGGGTCTAGGAAGGGTTTAGGAAGTTTTAGGGTTCGAGTGTTCAGGGTTTTGAAGGGTATGTAAGGTGAGGGTATTGGCTTGGTAGGGGTTTAGGGTTTAGGGTTTAGGGTTCGGGCAGAACCAGAATGTAGGATCAGGCGTCGCACCATGCATCAGAAGGATCGGACATGTACAGCATTGCACTGCCTGCGCCAACACCTGCCCGCGCAGGTCCCGCATCTCCTTAATGCAGGGACTGCTGAATGGTGTAGCACCGAGAACTGATACGAAATTGCTGAGCAGACGACGGCTCATATCGACGTCAGCTGGTGCAGGCACCGGCGCAGCTGGTACTGCCAACGCACAACACAAATGGAGCTTAAGGCACTTATACCTGTAATTACTGAGTCCCATGAACCTCCAAGTAGGTCAAAGGAGAGGGACTGCCGGGCTTCATAAGTAGAATGGGTTTGTGCTTTATCTTGTACCCTTGATCACCATAAGGAAGCCTTAGGAATAATCTTGGAAATCATGCAGGCTTCTTCACTAAACCCACGGGACACCGCAGCACTCTCTACTCACTTCTACTGAAGAGTTGGAGCCACCAACTCTGTTTGAGGTCACCTCAAACTCAGTCAGCTGGAACACCAGCTTGTAGGGGCCACTCCGGGAAAGTTGTTTCAAGCTGCAGTGTGCTTGTTGCACCAAAGCAAGTACAAAGAGGTGCAGCAGCACGGCAGGCACGGTGAAAACCGCAGCCTTAAGCTGAGGCAAGGGCGTCCCTTGCCCGGTGTCGCTGTACGATGAAGTTCCATGACGCCATTTTATGGTGAAGTCAGATGCGCCGCCATCCCACCGATAATCATGGCGGTATTGCATGCTTTGCAGAGGAGTCCGCTGATGGAGTTCAAACTTGCCAGGAACACGTACGGTTCTACGGGTGTGCGATCCACAGCACGGATCGCACCCAGGTTGACAGGTGTGCACGGCGCCAGGCCGGACACTCCCATGGCCATGGGCCGCCGGAACTCTCGGCGCACAGCTTGTGGCATGTCCTTCTGGCGGCTTCGGCAATGCGTCAGACTGGGAGGTGCCAGCTCCAGCTGCAACAACCGCCTGCTCAGGCGTCTGCTGCGGCAGCTCCCACGCCACAGACACAACAGCCTTGAAGAATGTGTATGTCACGCCATGCTGCTCATGCTTGTGACTTCTGTACCAGCTTCGGTCGCCCTATAGCCCTGTCAGCCCTTGCAGCTGATACCTCTTCAGAAGGGGGACTCACGGGAGGTGGTAAACCTAAACCCTCATAGAACCCCTAGTTTAGGGCTTAGGGTTTAGGGCTTATCGTATCCCTTCTAGAATCCTAGAACCCTTTTTAAAGCAACCTTGACCTTCTGGGGTCCCGGGCCCCGAAGACCACGTCGTTGGCCACGTCCCGTTCGGATCTTGGGCCCCGCGCGCGGGGCTCCGGGGGCGGCCGGCCCTGTCTTCGTTGGGATTTTTAGGGATCGACAACAGGGTTCCTTCAAAGGGAGCTTTTAAAGGGAATAGGGTTCCTTTAAAGGGAGCCTTTTAAAAGGGAATAGGGTTCCGTTAAAGGGAGCTTTTTAAAAGGGAATAGGAATAGGGTTCCTTTAAAGGGAGCTTTTGAAAGGGAATAGTTGAATAGGGTTCCTTTAAAGGGAGCTGTTTAAAGGGAATAGGGTTCCTTTAAAGGGAGCTTCTTAAAAGGGATCTAGAACGGGAGATGGGGTTTAGGGTCAAGGGCTTGGGGGCTTAGGGTTTCTGTAGGGGTTTACATAATGCGTTTCATTAACGGCCCTGGCACTGCGCATCACATTGGGCGTTAAAAGGCTTTGACGGGGTTTGCGAGGGGGTGTGTACGGGGTCTTAAAGGGGTGCATAAGCGGTCTTCTCAGGGGCTTTGGGTTTCATAAGTGGCTTGAAGGATTTAGGGCTTATAAGGGTTTACAAGTGCTTTCTGGGGGTTGATACGAGGTTTATTGGGGTTGATGAGGGCTGTGCGGCTAGGGCATAAGAAGGAACCCCCAAAATAGTGTAGGTGATATTTTTGGCCAATATCATGTGCTCTTGGGGAGCCCTGTTCTTTCCGAGATAGTCTTACACACGAAAACGGGCAGACTAAA
Source organism: Symbiodinium necroappetens (assembly GCA_905231915.1). Taxonomy (NCBI): domain Eukaryota; class Dinophyceae; order Suessiales; family Symbiodiniaceae; genus Symbiodinium; species Symbiodinium necroappetens. Next base: position 14,663 of record CAJNJA010104318.1, read on the forward strand.
CCAACATCCAGTGGCGTACCGAGGGTTGAATAAAAAAATCTGATAGAAAGAAATCCAACTAGCTTGGTTACCCAGTAACCCCTCAACTATAAGGGTGCAGTGCGGGTGCCCTTCGTGCCGTTATTCATGTTGCAGAAGGAAGCCTCGAAAAAAATAAAGTATAAGGGTACGACTGGGGGCCCTGGAAGCCCTTTCCCGTTATAGTGCCTGTATGACTCGAGTACAACAAAATCCTAAACCCTATTCCTCTTCTCAAGGCCCCTGTATTAAGCCCACAGGTTGTATGAAAACGTCATTCGAAGTACTCAGGCACGTATATTGAGCCCATCTATCATATGACGAGGTCGTCCTTCAACCACTTTAATGCTCTATAGAACCCCACAGACCCTGTAATACATGTCGACACATTCAAAACGTCTACCTCTGCGTCACCACCGCGGCTGCAGCGCTGCAAACGGCGGAAGTGTCGCCTTACAGACGCCCATGGGTGCTGTTTGCTGTTGGGGTATACGGCTTGGGATTTAAGGGTTTAGGGCTTCACGTTTTTCGCTGCAAAGGTTTTGAAATGGGTCTGACAGTGTTTGTAAGGCATGGTTTTTTTCTGTAAATTATAGTACCCGTATAATTCTCTTATAATCCCCTTCTAGTATCCCTATAAGGGATAAGTGTTTTTGTAAATCTTGTTGGGCGTTGTTAGAACTTCAGGCTTCGGCAAAGCTCAAATTTTCGCACTTTACGGAATTTTGGGGCGCTTAGCATTTAGAGTTTAAGGGTGGCGCATGGCGACGGTTCTAAGGGTATATGAAGTTGTGATTCTGTTGAGGGTGGTTTTTGCGGTTTCGAGTGTGAGATCCGTCTAATAAAAGGAAACGGTTGGAGTTTCACACCAGTTTCACACCAGGAGGTTTGCGGGTCTTGTGCGTCTTTCAGGCTATACGGGTACTACAGGGGTGCTATGAGGCTACTGTAAGGGTGCTGGAAGGGTGCTGGAGGGGTAGTATACTACGGGTACTAGAAGAGAACTATCAGGGTACTATGAGGGCTTCAATCCAAGGCTCCGAGGCTGTGGGATGAAGGCTCCAGGGCTTTGTGAAGCATTCGAAAGGCTTGGCTAAAGCCGACATATGCAAGGGTTTGTCCCAAAACTAATCAGTTTCTGGCAGCCAACACGGGCGGATCTAATGAATACACCAAGCCTTCCAAGCTGAACCCTGGCCTGTTCTGAAAAACCTTGGACAAGAGCCGGCAACTCCGTCTGCAAGGCTTTAAGTCCGAGAGAATCAGCCCACATCCATCCTAAACCCGAAACCGAAATCCTCAGCGCAAACTTTGTAGCGCCCAACCCCCACACATCTTATGTCCCAAAACCCCAGAACCCACCTTACTGAAAACGTTTTCGCAAATCCTTTTGCATCCCTTTCAGACCTTTCAGATAAACCCCAGGCCTCAAACCCTAACACCTGAGGGCCCTACGCCCCAGAACCTTCATTCAGTCTCAAGAATCTCGGCTAAGGAGTCTGACGTAAGTTAGGGTTTAGGGTTTAGGGTGTAGGGTTTGTGCGTTTGGGGTTGCCACAATAAGGAAACCCTAGTATTCACCATAGATCCCTACTATGCTAACTTGAGTTATGGTTCTATACCCCAAACGACAAACCACTGGCCACTCCGCGTTTTACTATTGCATGTATTTGGATGCTCCTTAACTTGACTAATCCAGCATGATACCATAAAAATGCCATACTACAATCATATCATGCAACACCACACCATTTGATATAATTTTCCGATATGATATCATATGATATCGCAATATGAGCAACCCGTACTTTCCCCATTTCGGGGGTCGGCCTTGTGACGTTCCGTCGCCAAGCCGTGCCTGCGGCTTTAGCCGCGATGCCTCCAAGTAGACACCCTAAACCTTTAACCCCGAACCCCTAAACCCTAAACCCTAAACTGGTCCAAACCCTCAAAGCCTCAAGCTTAAAACGTTGAATCCTAGCTGGAACTTTGAAGCGCTGAGAGCGTTACTGGTGCTACAATTAGCACGGCTAAACTGCAATCCTGACATTAATACTACTGACATCTTACTCTTCTTGTGGTGCTGCTGTAGTAACACCAAGCCCTAATCTCTTCGGGTTGGGGCTTTGGTTCGGTAGCGCTTGGAAAAGTTTCCTATTGCACTTTATACGGTCTTGCAACGGGGTTGCCGGAATGTTTTGCAAGATAACCTCGGCCTTTGCGGATTACTTGGAGGGTATCTGGACTCAAGTACACTTATAAGTCCCTTAACTGGGGCTATAGCTAATTATAAAAAATAAAGCTACCGTATGGATAACCCTAGTTACTAAGTCCCATGAACCTTTAAGCAGGGTTCTAGAATCAGTTCTGGGTTCAGGGCGCAATCAAGGGACGTCATGGTAGGAAATAGTAGGCCATGAGGGCGCTTTGGTGCAAGGGCTTCCAGTGCCTACGGCAGTGTATAGTATTAGAAAGGCCCGGGTAATTAGAATCAAGTTTTGGGGGTCTATCATACTCGGCATATAATAAGGAACCCGAAGGGATACTATTAAACCAATAGTAATAAGTCAGGCTTCTACATTAGTTGATCACAACACTGTCCCCAAAAAAACCAGGAGGTGAGTTCCGTTTTTGATTATGGTCTCCTTTTTGCCAGCTGAACACATGCTTTATTTGGGCTTTAGGGTTCAAGGTTTGAAGTTTAGGAGTTTAGCGGAGTTGTCCATCATCGAGAAAGCATTTAGAGCAACCGCCTCATCATTGAATAGAACAGGCTTCAGGCACAACGGAGGATGAACTTTAAACCATAACCTGTAAACCCTCGGCCCAGAACCCCACACCCTCAAGTTGCACGGTCGGGTTTAGGACTTTGGGCTGTAAGGCTGGAGCCACACCCACCATCATCATGACGATCGTCATCAGTGGCAGCAACAAGAACAGTGCATCATCAGCATCCAACCAACATCTGCCAAGATCACCATCTTCATCGTCATCAAAATGACCATGATGGACACCATCGTCATCACCATCACCGTTATCAAATGTGCACAGGGCTTCGCACAACTCAATCAGCAAGATTCCCGTCACATTTTTCTGTATCACAATTACATGCATCGTATCGCCAACCATCAACATACGAACATCGCCATAGTGGGCATCACAGTGCAATGACAATCGCAGCCATCATCACCACTATCGTCATGATCCATGTCGTCGCTACTTGCACCAAAGCACAGATGGGGCACTGGGACTTGCATACTGCTGGGGACACGGATGTTCTCCAGCAAAGCACAGCCAGACGCTTTTGTGATCTGCCATCCAGAAGCAAAACCTCAGGGTTTGGGCAAGCCTTGTGGTAGTGTCACGGGTCCTGTCGACTACCCTGTCTCTCGTAGAGAGAGTTGCTCTAAAGCAGGGTCCGCACTGGCAATCCATATCATAAAGATAGTTACTTAGAAGAATGACTCTACCAACCGTAGCGGCCGTAGCGGTGCTCCTATTAAACTATTGTGAAGAAGTCCGCTGCCATAAAATTACTGCTCGCGAGAGACCAGAGACAGGAATATCTTAGGAAGAGAAGAACCTTCAATATTGACACGCAGCAGCATAGACCAACAATTTTGGTGAGACTGCCGATTGAAAGTCTACCTTCCCTAGCTGCTTGTGCTCCTTTCCATCAGCATTCGTGAGAAAACGGTTCAGTGAATCAAGCCCTCAAAAAACTTGGAAAGCTTTCAGTTGTCTGGAAATTCAGGTTTCCGGAGCCATACACACGGAGGCTCTCATATAGTTATCTTAGTAGCATCGGTACGCAG